>OX608082.1:59022451-59182451 GCA_951509765.1 Sphenella marginata
GGTCAGCGGTGCACATGCCCAGGTAACAACTCAGCACGCTTACAATTTAATCAGGACATCCAAACATATTGCATGGAATGTACTGCCAAAACAGAGAAAATCGAATGAGACAACAAAGGCAGCAATTACCACGCTACTGTTATAGAGCGAACAACAATGTGCAAAATTTACAGCGTGCGGTGACATGCAATATTCAAAAAAGGGCGTGACACATATGCTTATGAATGCTCACTCCTCACCTTATACAATAACGACTTGTTTATTTACTTTTCCAGGAAGTCCAACAAACAAACAAACCATTCAACACCGTAAATTTCGGGACACACAATTAACTCGTTTAAATTGCGAAATTATTGGTTATCAAAGGCAGTTTTTAGAGCATATTATTACCGAACAGCAAGGTATCCAAACAAGCTGATAAATTGGAGCAGAATGAGTTCTGCACGAATTAAGTGCAATCAGGGTTGCATTGATGGCATGCACACCTTTTTTTATGAGTTTTTATGAATACCTTATTGGATATTTAATCTCCAAATTCTTTGCATGACAAAGAATCATAAATATAAATAATGTTAAATAAAGCATTCTTCTGAAGGAACACACTTTTAGGTATATACCCAGGGTTGTATTTCATCAAGAGCCGCTATATTGGCATTCTTATTGGAGTGGAATAATACAATTTTTGCTTGGCATCCTCATTTTATTTACCGACAAACATTGTGCGGGTCAAACCGTATTTTGCTCTAATTTAGAAATGTTCCCCGAAGATCCTGTTCTCTCGATCTGAAGTGTTCAATCTCTATCTCCAACTTATCTCTCGCATTTCTTTTTTTTCTCTATCTCCATCTTTTGCTCTTCATTTTTTTTCCTTCTCTACCTCTGCTCCGTCTACATACGTGTTTACATCGCCAGCTCATTTTTCCGGGCGATAAACATAGAAACAGAAAGGCACGAACGTTGGGATACCAGAGGAATAGTGTCCCAAAATACCATCGACAAATTCAGAAGGTTTTACCCACGGCCCTCTCTGCCCCCTTAATTAGCGAAACTGAGTAAAGACATAGATAAGATGCCAAACCTATGACGTCCTCTGACGGATTGCCTGCTGAGCTACTAAAGCACAATTCCCAAGAAGTGAGGTCCTATTATCTGCGCCAATTATCGAGTAATAAGCTTTCTGAACATTTCACATAACATATTTAATTTTGTGCTGGATAAGTAATACAATTAATAGAACTGGTAACATTAAGCGCTGGAACAATATTTTATAAAAGCGGGCGTATTCTGACGACATTGCCATTAACAACCGCGCCGTAACTTCTGCCTACTCCAAACTAGAAAAAGAAGCGAAAAAAATCTGTTTGGTGGTGAACGAAGCTGCATGCTGCGATTAAGCAAAGAGTCAGCGCTTAGGTTAGATATAGTTTACCTGGGATCCAGCCTAGAAATCCAACGAAGAATTACTCTTGCAAATAAATGCTACCTTAGACTGAGTGGGCAATTGAAAAGTAAAGTCTTCTCGACATGGTTCAGCGGATAAAAACACAACGGCTTCGCTCTTATCGGCACCCGTCGGTGAAGGTAGAGGAAGAGGATGACCACCATTCCGATGGAAGGACAGATTGGAAACCGATTGGCGATCCCATGGCGCAACAAAGCATGACTGGTGGCCATTTAAAAAAGAAGAAGACAATTGAAAATAAAACATATTTATAAAGCTTAAGTATACAAACCATTTTTATTTTTTATGAATAAATGTAAATACAAAATTAAACAAGTAAGGAAAGGGCTGTCTTCAGCTGTGCCGAAGGCTTTATACCTTTCATGAATACACATAACTTTTTTAAGTGTCCGACCTATTTCATGTTCGTGAAAGGCATAAAAGACAAAAATTTATCCCAATAAAATGCCATAATTTCACATCACCGTGGGATATCTTCCCACAATATTTTCCATATTCTATAAAAGCACTTTCAATTTCATATTTGGAGTTTGAAAATGCTTAGCCTTACTTCTTTTATTTGATTTAAACGCTTTCGTAACAGCGTCTGATATATCGCCGTCCAGCTGTGAGTTGCAGAGTTTGAATGAAATGATAAAAACAAAATATTGACGGCAAAAAAAGTCACCTTTGATATTAACAAATGAAGCTATTGTCGAAAATTGGCGCTCGAACCTTGAGTGGATGGAGTGATTGTTATCGTTTTAAATGCTATTTCGCTTTTCTTTGCCAACATTTTTTTGCTTTTGCTTTTGATTTCATTTGTTTTTATTTGCATAATCTAACTATGGTTTGTTAAACAATGGCTAGAACAATCTACAATTTTTTATTTGCATACAAACATACATACCTAGTATTTTCCTTATGAATATAAATAACTTTTGGGCAAAATAAAAATCAAGGTAAAATGCACTAAAGCGGCTAACAAGCAACGCCACTGGTGTTGGCTTTTTTATTGGCTCCGCTTACTGTAGCAGTCGCTTAAGCGCAAAATATGATGTCAGCAGCAAATATTTTCAACTGATATTTGCTTATGATTACAATTCACTTTTGCTTTGGTAATAAAAAATACTTTTTGCAATTTGTTTATTGCATTTGTTTTTGTTCCTTACTACTGCCTGCCCACCGACGCATTACTTTGTTGCATACATGCAACACGACCTAATGCAAGCTGGCATGTTGCATGTTGTTGAGTAGGGAATTCAAGCGGCACAACAGCGGCTAGCTAACAGCAACAAGCGGCGAGTAAAAACAAAAAATCGTCTTACCAATTGTGGCAATTCGTAGTATTCAAGCGCTGCTCATGCGCAAGCGCAATCGCCATCATCAATGGCTGCTTGCTTGTGCTATTCTAACTGCTGCGAATATGTGGCACAAGGCCGGCTAGTTGTCGAGTTGGCGTACAGGCGACTGCAATACATTTGTTCTTTATGAGAGTGGTGACTCTTGCCGTGTTTGTTGTTTGTTTGGGGCTATCGCTGATTTAAAGTAAGAACAACATACAATTTTATTTGGAAGTTTTTTAAAGCCACGCTGTGAGTGTTGCATGCTTGTTTGCTGCTGCTATCATTGTACATTAGACTGCGGCATTTTTATTTTTGTTTTAAATTTAAATATATATTTGTAGATATACAAACCACCTCACAAACAAATTTGTTTAGGTTGGCCGCCAAAGAGTTAGCAAATTTCCCAAAAACGCAAACACAAATGTAGAACAGAAGAAATTGTTCGTTCTAAGAGATAGCGTTAAAAACAGTCTTCAAATCGAATCGAAATCCATTGAATAATTTAATATTTTCAGACCAATAAACTCTCAGCTATAGTAAGAGACTAATGAAATTAGGGGCAACCTGTATCATTACCAACTTTCTTTTTCTTTACGGTGCTGGAGCATAGTCGTCACTTTCAACAACATTCCCAAAAACTTTCTGTTAATGCTTTTCCCGCTAAAAACACCAACAATAACAACATTACTTTTCAAATGTTACTTACTCTTGAAGTGTAAGAGAGTGAAATCTCTATTTTTTGTTTATTAAAAAAAATGTCCTGGCAACTCTGTGCATTTCGGCGCGCTGAACCCGAATCCACTAAAGAAGCTGTCACGTTAACAAAACGCTGCCTTATTTTCCAGAGATTAACGCCAAGCTGTCGAATGCAGAAAAATATTTCTCTAGCACAGTCTAATGTAAATATATATTTTATTTTTGAACTAGCATTAATATTTAGCTTTTTGCTGATGCACTCAACAATGTGGCGAAATTAATTGCTAGCGCACTCAAAAATGTTGTCATTGCCAATTTGGTTGCGCTGCGCTGTTGGTGTTGCTGATGCGAAATTGATATTTTGTCGATTTGTTAGATTTTCTCATGCAAATGTCGCACTGAATTAAGCAATTTATAAATGTATGTATATATCTGTTGTCTATTTATAAATATATATGTCTGTGCATATAATATTTTCATTAAATCACAGCTTGTGTTTGAGTTTTACCGGCGTGTGAGAATTACACGTGCTTGTAGTGTTTATTTGTTTTTAATTGGTAATGTATTAATGGAATTAGCGCGATAAGATTAATTGTAAGTGAGCAGCAAGCTTGCTAATGCCATTTCGGAAGACAATTGTAATAAAATCTACTAAGATATGTATGTGTATGTATTTTATGAGACTTAGTACTAAATAAGTCCAGCACGTTACTAAGATAAAATGAATACTTTTTAATGAAAACAAAAGGCAGCGCTTAGGATTTTGCATAAATATTAATGTGTTGGATCTTTAATAATAAAATTTAATCATTTGATTTTTGAGAATTTTTCTAAAATGGTCAATTACGCGTTACCAAATAAGTTCTTTCGAAATAAAATGATTTTCAATATCACTCCCATGTATACTTCATACTTAGACAACAAAAAAAGATGGTATAAAACTGTTAAACCATTATGTTAAAAAAAATAGCCTGCATCCGTTTTTTTGTGGTAAGTTGATCTCCCTACAAAAGAGGTCGCAGCTAAAACTTTATTAAGTTCGGGGGTTTTCGAGTAGTCTAGCTTAAACATTTGTAGGTGTTTTCCGCATCCCGTTTTAAGATATAGTACCTGGGTGACCGAGCCCTGCTCGGTATTTTTCGAATTTGTCGAATAATTTTACTTACCAAGAGAATAAATTTCAAAAATAGATTTCCAAAATATCGAACACTAACCACAAAATGTCACTTAAGTCTGTTTGGCGGTTAGGGCTCGATTATTGGACACAATTTTTTCTCTAAATTTCATCTAGATCGGTTTATCCGTTCCCAAGATATTGGTCGATATCTGAAGGAATAAATAAAACGCGGTCACGTGGTAAGTGGAAATACTACTTGAAAATATATCGCTTGGTATACGGCCAAAAATACCTTTCATTTAATACCCATACTGCCATATATTACTTAATATTTGAAAAAAAAAAATGTATATAGCTGGCAACTCTCTAATCTTGCTTTGGTGGCAACATCCAAGAAGAAAATCTTAGAAATAATCATACTGCCCTTTTCCAAATTTCATCGAATTCGGCTTAGCCGTTCCCGAGATAGTGGTCCATATATGAAGGAATAAATGAAACGCGGTCAGGGGGCAACCCTAGGTAGAAATCCTACTCGGAAATATTTCATTTGGTACCCATGCTGCCATATATTGCATACAAAATTGATAATGGTATCAACCCTGTGAACCATCCCAAGTGCCAACACCAAAGTAGAAAATCTTAAAACAAAGCATAGTATCTACATATGTATATACCAAATTTCATCCAAATCGGTTAAGTCGTTCCTGAGATAGTGGTGGATATACAAGTATACATCCTGGAATAACTCGTTTAAAGTTATAAGATGTATGTAGCCTAAGTTTTTTTTAACAAATGGATTCCCTGTCCTCTGTAACATTTACAACACTTTTATTGGTCATTCAGACAAATAAAATCAATACATATAATTTAAGAAAGAATTTCTTTTCTAGAATTTCTCCGTCTAATGTACACAATTAATTGTGAAAATGAGATAGGTATGGAAAATCCTGACGTGCATATTCACAACGAAATATGTAGATATGTCAGATTTTTCGTTCGGTCTGGCAAATTTAAAATTTTTTTCAACCATTTGACTACCTTATACAAATACATGCAATAACATTCCCACATTTGATAAAACATATTAACGAAGATATTTAAGTATTCCACTTTATGAACAAGAAAATTTAGCAAAGAACTGTAGAACAAATTTAAACCAAATTTTCACCGCCTTTGTTTGGTTGTTGTGTTTTCCGACAGGTTGGATACTGGATTTATATTGGAACGAACAACCTTACAAAGCTAAGGTATTCAAAGTCAGCTTGCACCCGAACTTGGACTTACTTACTTGCTTATTTTTGCCCAGGTTTTCTAGATTATTATTTAAGTCTGTAATTGTGCCAATAATAAATTTGGGACTATGACACTGACCAAAAGAACATTCCGAAAACCAAGCACCGTTTATTTTAGTCGTGCAACTTGCTTTAGCAGTATTCCTGGGAATGAAAGTTTTATCCAATTAACTTGTAAACAAAATAAAAACCATGGTCAATGGCGGAAATATTAATGACAACAACAACAAATCGACAATAATTTACGAGTTGATTTTAAAGCAAATTAACCAACATCATAGAGGAAGAATAAATAAAATTGGATTAAAACTCAGAAGTAAGGGAATGAATTCCGAAAAACACGAATGGGTTGGCCCCAGTTCAAGTGCAACGTAAACTGCAAAAAATGAAAACAGAAAAAAATTAAAAATATGCATAAATAAATTTAAATGAGCAGGCATTTGAAATGAAATTCAATGCTACTAACCTACAAAAAGACGTCAGCTAAAACGACAACAACAAGTAAAACGGCAGCCACGCCACAGAACAAATTGCATTGAATTAACAGAAAATTGGCAAGAAAATTACCACAATTGTATACAACAACTACAAACACAAAAACAATTTACATACATATGTACATACACAGTGTTGGAGACAACAATAGTTACAACAATGCCAATGCAGAATGTCAAGTTTGACAATCGACAGTAACAACAACAAAAAAATATACAACAACAATCAATGCTGTGAAAAGTAATGCATAGGTAAATGAGCAGCTAAACAAACACACACACATAAACACATAAAATACCGCTTAGGTGGAGCAGGAAACAAGCCAAAGGCAGAGCCATTCAAGGTTGACGGAAGAGTGGCGGATGGATGGCTGGCTGGCAAAATGACAAGCATACTAACTGACTGACTCCCTGCTTGTAGAAGACGTTCCACAGTGAAGGGTGGATGTTTTTTGCCAGACCTAAGTGGAGCTATGCTACTGAAGGGCGGGGTAAAAAGACATACGAGGCCACTTAACTGATGTACGACATCGTTGACATCGACTCATCGGATATGCAAATCGATTGCAATTTAAAAATCAACAAAAACAACACCAACAGAAATTATGCAGAACACGTTAATGCAAGAGCAAATAACAAACAACAAACGACAAAAAAAAAAGTAAAAACCAGGAGCATGGCATTGGCATTCTAGTAGCAGCAGCAGCAGCAGCCGCTTAGGCAAATGCCTCATATGAGATTTATCCAAAAACCCAGTGGGAAAGGAACGATCAATAATTGCGCAGCTATCGGCTTGGGCCAATTTTCAGAAATATACTTTTGAGAATGTTTAAAGGCAGTATTTGTATTAAATTTACTTTCATTAAAAATTTGGAGCTTCAACTGACTGGGCGCCACAGCACCATCAACATCGATTTTTAAAGCAAATTTGAATAGGGTACCCTTGAATATATTGAATTTTCGTTTATATGTATATTGTGTTTTTGAAACTCATTCTTCGATAGATCGTTTTTCAACCAAATTCCGAGACAGGGCAACTTACAATAGAATTCGAAGATAGGGCGTTGTATAAACGTACATATTTCAAATATTAACTACTATCGTTTACTAAGGCTGGTCTCTCTTCGGTGAATGGTTATTTTACAATAAACAGGCAAAAAAAATTATTGGTTCCATGAAAATAAGAACATAAAGACCAAATAAATAGAATGCTATAGCAACTGAAGTTTGTCATTACGAAAATACACTCGGCGAGCTTCCGACCACTGCCGAGCGGAGACTACGATTTTGAAAAGAAAAACTAGTTTCTAAAATATTCTCATGTTTCATATGCCGTCACATTATCCCAAGTACTCGCTTAACATTCTAACTTCAGTCCTACATGGCAAACTATTAAGTAGCTTTTAACGATCTACGAATGAGCTCCTGTGAATGATTGAATGATTCAAGAATAAAAAAAAAAATATTCGCTAGATGGATGGATAGCTGGGTGCCTGGTTGTACGTGCGAAGTCGCGGATGTGTGAATATGTGTGTGCGTCAATGAACAAAACTGCCAGCAATGGCGCAAAGTTGGATTGGCATCTCATTGATATGGAGTTGCTCTGTTGCAACCTACTACCAAATATATTTGTATCCACGCTTGCATCTACACGTATACATGCTGCTATACGAGTATACACATGCCAGTTTGTGTACGAATTAATACCCACATACTTGAATTGTATTTATGCTTGTGCGAATAAAATTTACAACAGAAATCAGAGGTTGCTGCTAATTTAAATATTGACCATCTAGTCGAAACAATTGGCAAGCAGCAACCGCAAAGTGACCTCATCGCGCCATTCTTGTTGTTTAGCTACAGCAGAGCTAGTGACGACCACTTCGCATTGATTTTGTGTACAAAGTGGAGGCGACGAATCAACAGTTCACTACAAACCTTAACAACCTTTTCACACAAACAATTTGTTGCATTGTGTATGAGCAGACCTAAATACATGCTGGCTTTCAACAATTCCTCTAATAACGGAAACAATTGTTCAGGGGGCTTTTTGGCGCAATTAAAATAACATAAACTTGCTGAAGGCCTAAAACTATAGCGGGACCATCTGGTTGTTGTTGTTTTAACAACAAAAATACTGGCAGTAAAAAATACTGGCCGGATATAAACCCGGTACTCCCTTGCGGTACTGTGCGACTGTCGTGGTAGCGCTTTGGTAAAACCCGTGGAAGGTGCTAGGTCATGGTGAGATGGACAATGATACTGTTTACAAATATCCCATGCAAGATTCTCTGTGAATTTCACCACAACTCACCGCCCTCCTAGGAGCAATCACTTTCAGCGGGTCAACTCTTTTTTCTCCTGTTACGAACCCAACGCTGGACCAAGTGCTAAGATCTGCCAAGGTTGCTGGAAAAAAATGTTTGTTAAACGGTCGTATTTAGATTTCAAAGCCGTCACAATGAGCCCATTTCAAGCAAGTAAGGTAAGGCTGTCACTTGGCCAACTTACATACACTTTAGTGGAGTTTAAACTAATTTTGACAGTTCTCGTGGCAAAGCAAGCGTGCATTGGGCCAATACCTTAACATTTACATACCCAACTCCAGTTGCTTGGAGGGTATAGGCGTTTAATCCTCGGCGACTTCGGCGCACATCGCGATCTCTGGCACTCAACTCTGTGGATAGTAGAGGACAGGCACTTGAAAAACAAATCTACGCTACCACGACAGTCGGGCAGTACCGCAAGGTACGCCGTAGTTTTATCAGCTTTTACAAGGTACATTTATTGTTTTACCCAAACCGATCGGTACGCCAAGGCGAACAAGAGTTTTGCTCTATTCCTACTGGAAGAATGCCTGAAATTCAGTTCAACAAAACTCGGTAGTTTGTTTTGCCTGTTGCGATACCAGAATGCCACCTAAGATGTAAGTTCTTCTACTGCCTCCAGTGTGTTCGAAAAAGAAGCTTCCTGGCTGGAACGTCCTCATTCATACGCATAACATGGTTTAGCCTGCTCAGCCGCTTGTCATTATCAAGATATAATTTATGATAAGAAAGCAATACTTTTCTTGTGAAATTTACTGCCGACCTAAAGATGGGTTGAAATAAGTAAATCATGCACAAATTCCTAACTTGCAATACAATTAGCCAGTTGTCGAAGCCATAACATTGACGAAGCAAATGACTTTTTAATATGAAAGAAGTGAGTGAATGCGGGCGTCCAATGATGAATGAGCAGTATGGCTCATGACCCAATACGAGTTCATTTGCATAAGTCAATACCAGTATGAACGACGATGATGATTGAAATAATGAATGGACGAAAGCATGAATGATTGGTATGATAAATGTTGCCAACTCATCGACACCGTTGCAGATGTGTAAGAAGAAGAGTCGAAAGTTGTATGAACAAAAAATATGTTTTTACCTATACATATGTATATCTTAATTCATGTATGTTCAATACAAAGCGAGGTACTAGCGTTCCCGAAAAGATCAAAGAATAATTGTTGTCAGTTTTTAAGTCAAGCTTTGGCGGCTGCGATCGCAGTTAAGTGGGGTTGAAGTTTAAGGTATCCTGACGTGCAAAAAGGTAATGCGAGTTGTAATAAATTAGAACCGAAGTAAACAAGACAGAATCTTGCACGCAACCATTTGGTTTAAAATAAATTGCATATTGTTTAATACATTGGCATTTGCATGATGACTGGGCATTTATTTAATTTGTTTTCACTGTTATTTTTGGCATATCCGTGGTTAATCTTTCAAATGCAAACCGACATACATATCTACATTAATACATATATTAGAAGCGTCAGTAGCATTATCATTATCATTATCATTATCATTATCATTATCATTATCATTATCATTATCATTATCATTATCATTATCATTATCATTATCATTATCATTATCATTATCATTATCATTATCATGATCATTATCATTATCATTATCATTATCATTATCATTATCATTATCATTATCATTATCATTATCATTATCATTATCATTATCATTATCATTATCAATATCATTATCATTATCATTATCATTATCATTATCATTATCATTATCATTATCATTATCATTATCATTATCATTATCATTATCATTATCATTATCATTATCATTATCATTATCATTATCATTATCATTATCATTATCATTATCATTATCATTATCATTATCATTATCATTATCATTATCATTATCATTATCATTATCATTATCATTATCATTATCATTATCATTATCATTATCATTATCATTATCATTATCATTATCATTATCATTATCATTATCATTATCATTATCATTATCATTATCATTATCATTATCATTATCATTATCATTATCATTATCATTATCATTATCATTATCATTATCATTATCATTATCATTATCATTATCATTATCATTATCATTATCATTATCATTATCATTATCAGTGTCACTATCATTATCATTATCATTATCAATATCATTATCATTATCATTATCATTATCATTATCATTATCATTATCATTATCATTATCATTATCATTATCATTATCATTATCATTATCATTATCATTATCATGATCATTATCATTATCATGATCATGATCATTATCATTATCATAATCATTATCATTATCATTATCACTATCATTAAAAGAGAAAGTAGTTCCACTGGCATACAAAGGTTTGAAGTTTTAAATCCTGTATTGGGGATTTGGCAAAATTGCTGTAGCCATTTTTTCCAAGTCCCTCTTATTGTGGTAACAATACACCACCTTGCTATGGTCTATACAATTCACCACGCTGGTCTTCCTTTTTTTAAATGTGAAAGCACTCTATCAGCTTTCAAGAGTCAGGGTAAACATGAGAGGCCTGAACATTTCATATTTTCTCTATTATGGATCTACTTGCAAACATTTTCAACCAAACAAATAAATAAACGAAATTTTATAATGGAAATGGTAGTACAAAATGACATAATCGCTTTACAATTACAGACAATGGAACTATTTAACTTCTTTTATTTGCCATGGTTTTAATAGCTTTCATAGGAGACTTTTTGTAATGAATAATTAATAACATTTTTTGAAAATTGGGAAACTTTCAAATGCCCGCTAACTAATTTGTTAAATTTGCCAACTTTTACCCAGTTATTCCAATCTGTAATATATCAAGCGTACCGCAAGCTACGACAATTTTAACTCAATTAAATTCAAATTAAAGACTGCCGAAAATTTTGCAAAACTTGAAGAAAAATCAACAAAGAGAGCAAATTCAAAGACGATAACAATAATAAAGCATTGAAGAATTGTGTAAAGAATGCTGGTGAAGGTGAATATTTAGCAAGTCAGATTGTCAACAGCAGCTGCTGCGTGCGCGCCATAATCAAAGCAGTCAGAAGTGAATGCCGCTGCGTGTTACGCGAGATATTTGAACCTTTCTTGGCCTTATATCCCATTTGTATTCCTCGGTTTTAATCAAAACGGAACGCAATGCAAATTAAATTAAAAAAACGCCAAAACTTTTGTAAATCTTGTAGTCGACTCAGCATTCGACATGAACGTAAAAGTCAAGAGCAATTTAATTATTTCAATGCCGCAGCTGTACCGCTGCACGGTCGTATTGTCCGCGTGCGTACGCCATTAGACGCTGCTCCTTACTTTGCATGGTGGCTGCCATTAGACTCTGCAAATGGTTCATTGTCAATTTGCAAATTCGAGTCGCGTTCAGTTTCACCTGTCGCCACAAAAGTAAATCTTCGCTTAGCCACCTGATCGTTCCCATTCCAAGTATACGGCCATCTCCTTCCACTGGTTTCTTCATTTTGAATGATTTTAGTATGAAAATAAAACAATTAGAAAAATTGTTTTCCAAAAAAAAAAACTGGATAAGTCCCGCCGTCGGATAGTAAATGTGTTAAGTGGATAAGAGCAGCACTAAAACTCACAAATATTATCCACAAAAAAAGTATCCCACGTCAATTTAGTATTTTTTCTTGCTGCTACTTGACATTCTTGGCTTTATATTAGTTCGTTTCTTACTTTTATTTTATGGCTTAAGTATTTTATTGCTACAATTTCGTAATATTTATACCTTTCATGAACATGAAATGGTATTATAACTTTGGTCCGATGTTTGTAAGTGTGAGAAGAAGACGAGATAGACCCACCATTAAGTATACCGGAATGGTCAGGGCGACGAGCTGAGTTGATTTAGCCATGTCCGTCTGTCCGTCTGTCCGTCCGTCTGTCTGTTTGAACGCAAACTAGTCCCTCAATTTTAGAGATATCTCGATGAAATTTGGTATGGAGCCGCCATTTTGTATTATAATAATCATTTGTCGGAACCAGTAAGATCGGACCGATACAACGCATAGCTCCCATACAATCGATTGTTCCGATAAATGGGTTTTGGCCTATAACTCTTGCAATCAAAAAGCTATTAGAGCGAAATTTCGCGGGTTTAGTACATATTATATTTGTAACCTTTGTGGTGAAAATCACCCTGATCGGACCAACAAAACATATAGCTCCCATATAATCGATAGTTTCGATAAATGGGTTTTGGGCTATAAGTTTTGCAGTTAAGAAGCTAGGAACGTAAAATTTTGCAAGGTTGGTACTTATTATAAATGTGATGTGTGTAATGAAAATCATACAGATCGGAGTAACATAACATATAGCTTCCATATAACCGATTGCTCCGATAAATGTGGTTTGGCCATGTAGGACATTTAAAACAGATATGCGTATTCATGAAAGGTATAAAGCCTTCGGCACAGCTTTTATTGACTTTATTGTTGCTATTGAGCTCTGCCTCGGAAAAGAAAGACGATGTCAACATGGCCTCTTTCTGTAAAAGCTCAACCGACAGCGTAAGTTAGCTGAGAAGAGGAAAAAGAAAAAAGGTAGGTAGGTATTTCTTTTGTTCCAAAAAAAGCGATAGGAACTAATGACAACTAATTTATTTTATTGTGGTGTGAAATCTTTTTTCTGTTTCTTTGAGTACATATTATAAACAGGCGAACGATTCGTGTCCGAGGCGAGAAGGACGTTCGTTTCGTAATAGAGAATGAGGCCACTAATGTATGTCGAACACTCCTCTTGGTAGATTTTAATGGCTACTTACTCCTCTCCTTGCAGGAAACAGCTCAGCTCTTTGTTGCTGTCACCTGCCAAATTTAATGACATTAACCGCCAATGCAATTTTAACGTTTAAGAATAGGGCGTTAACTAAATAATGTGATATCAATTGCAACATAATAATTGAAACATACCCGCTGTGCATACGAAATAACAGGTTGAATAGGCTTACGCATTTTTTGTTGTTGTATGTGATAAGGTTGTATGACGTTTTATGGATGTTTTCTCTTTTCTACAGAAATATAATGTTTTGCCTATGGTCACTTAAGCTGTTACTGCAATGAGTCACATACATATATTCGTATTAACATGGTTAACCCCTTCTGCGAAACAAAGGAAACAGAAATATAAACATGAAACTACAAGTATGTATGTAAATTATCTATAATTTCAACTTTGGAGGCACAACCGTTTCCTGACAGAGCATTTAAAAACCTGCAATTATCCAATAATTCGGCTGCAGCAATCGCGTGCCACAAAGTAAAACATGCGACGGATAACATAGCTGGCAAACAAGTGTAGATAATTATGTTGATCGTAATATTTACATCAATACGCTGCCATATTTTCGGTAGTTTGGAAGCAGCTATTCATTGAACAACTCATTGATCCTATAAACTGAATTTGAACGCCTTGACTATGAACCAACCCAACTTAATTCAATGGTGAGCTTTATGAGCTTAACTAACGCAAATCAACGAAATACATAGCTCAAGGAATTGAAACACATCGGATATGTTGGGTTGGATGAAGGTGCCGCAGCGCACCTACCGGTGTAAGACCGTGAAATATCGAGATTTACAGGCACATAAATTTATCTAGAAGACAGAAAATCCATTTTTTCACGAGGTTTCCTTAGGGTATTGATGTCCAAAAATTTTCATTTTGAGAATATTGCTCAAATATTTTTATATCTTTCATTTAATGGAAACCTAATAGGTATAATGTTTTAAACTCGGCAAAAAACATTAACCAAAAATTCAATGAAATTTTATCAAAATTTAACTTTTTTTACAAATTTTCAATTCAGTTAAAACCTTTTATCAATAAAATAAATTATTAAAAAAAAAAATAAAACAATAGATATTTAATTTCCTGACGTAGTTATTTGATTTTTGATAATTTTTTTTCTTCTGAAAGATAAACCTGGAATTCGCTACCAGTCACAATTAAAAGCTTAACATCGATAGGATGTGTCGAGAAGGCAGTCGCAAGTTTCTTTAATTAAGACCTTTTAATCCTACTTTCATTTCCTTCACCGTGTCATCCTCTTCTGACATATTGTTTCCATTTCCCTTACCTTTCTCGTTTATCCTATTATTCTAATTTTTTAATCCTAAGTTAAAATCTTTGTATCTTTGAATGTAAATTAATTTGGATCATGTTTGTACAATTAAAAGACATACGTCTTACTGTACCGCCTAAAATGTCGTAAAGAAATAAATAAAAAAATACTCGTCGGAAAAAATGACTAATCTTCCTTTTCTTAAGCCAATCCATCTCTATATTCTTGCTATTCGTCAGCACAATTTCGTTTGCGCTTCTTGACTTTTTCGGTGTCTTTAAGGTAATTTTCATTTCGGGACTGCATCAGGGATAATGGACAAATGATCAAATGTTGCTAAATTTATATGTATATTTTTATACCTAGTAGTGCTTCGCACACAAGGTATATTAACTTCATTCGCCTAACGGTAGTATGTAACGGCATAAACGAATCGAGATAAATATTGACTTATATATATAAAAATGTTCAGGAGGAAAAGAGAAATTGATTGAGCCATGTCCGTCCGTCCGTCTGTAAACACGATAACTTGAGTAAATCTTGAGATATCTCAATGAAATTTGGTATGTAGGTTCCTTTTCACTTATCTCCGAGCGCTATTGAAAATAGGCAAAATCGGTTAAAAGCCACGCCCTCTTTCTATATATATAATATTTTGGAAAATACAAAAAGAGTGATTATTCAGTACATAATACACCTATAAGGATAATATTTGGTGTGCACTTTAGCGTTAAGGCAACAAATACATTTTTGAAGAAATTTTTAAAAAGGGGCGTGGCACCGCCCACTTTTGATATAGTCAAATTTGGAAATATTATTAATCATAAATCAAAAACCGCTCAAGATAGCAAAATAAAATTCAGCACACATATATATATTAATACAGGCAAATATGCGAAATCGGGTTAGGTCCACGCCCAATTTTATACGAAAGATTTTGAAAAGGATCATAGATATATTGAAAATGCTATAACTTTGCTTAAACTAGCTGTATATAATTTCTATTTCACCTCTGAAGTGTTCGTGGGCAAAGAAAGTCGAAAGCACAAAATTTTTGGAAAATGGGCGTGGCCCCGCCCCTTTATGGGGGATTATTCCACAAAACTTTCCATGCCATAACTCCGGTAAAAATTGACTTATTGAAACGATATTTAGAGAAAGTGTTCATCATATAAAGCTTACTCTTTGCTGTAAAAATAAACAAAATCGGAGAACGGACACGCCCACTTTTTGAACACAGTTCTAAAAAATTTCTTCGCAAACTTAAAATCGCGATATTTCAATAATTGTATAAGTTATATAAATAAGATTTTACACACATAATAAGCCTTTTAAGCAAAACTGAACTGTACAAAAAGTGAAGTAGGCATGGCGCCGCCCACTTTTTAGCATAAAAGCTCTGCTATTTTCAAAAGCGATTGCTTGGAATTTCAAGAATGTATTTCAATGAAATTTTATGAGAGGGTTCCCAATAGTATGTAGTATACTCCTGCCAAAAATTACGCAAATCGAATAACAAACAAGCAAGATTTACGGGCAAGTAGTTAACACTATACTGCCTTTTTTTTGTTAATTTTTTTTTATTTTCATACCTTTCATGAACATGGGGAAAGCTATTTATATTTTGTTATTTAGTAATAATTTAATTTACCACTCATAACAGAAGTGTTTTTATCGAAAACAATCAGTTGCCTTTATAACAAATTTTCAGGTATGTATTAAAATAGACCTGAGTAAATTAGGATACCAAAACAGATCACTACTAGGTATTTAATGTTCGGTTACACCCGAACTTAGACTTCCTTACTAGTTAATTTTCATATTATCTGCAGGATCAGCGGCATTAAACAAAAACAATCTGAAAAGTCCTGTATGTGTCAGTAGGTCACGTAAAAACTTTACAGAATGTCATGAAAATGGCCGATAATGATGCCAAGGAACCAAAAAATAAGAATTAATATATGTATTGAATAATACTTGCAATATGTTGCCAAAGATATGTCCTCTGTCAGACTTCTTGATTACTTTTCGTACGTAAGTGAATTTCAATTGTTCCATAAATATTTGCATGTGCATACTTTGAAAGGATACATACTCGAAAGTCAATCGTTTTTGGTGCTAAGACACCTTGTTGCGTGTTCACATAAATGCCAAGTCGACCATGTGCCCAGCACAATCAATCACCAAATGTAACCGCACAGTCGACAGCATGCAATTTGCATGTCACGCAGAAAACGTTAAGGACAAAATAAGAAGAATGAACCAGTAAATGAAGTATTTTGACACACACCTAGATGCACTGCATTTAATTACATATACATATAATATACATATATATGTACATATGTAGTTGAAGGACAAGCAGCGGGTCCATACTTACTTATAGTTGTAATAGGTCGTTTTCTTTACATTATAGATATCAAGAAATCTGCTTGGCTGGGGGACTTCATTAGAGTTATGTATGTATATCAGCGACACACTTTTTATTTTAGAATACTCGGCTTTCTGTCTGTATGTTTATGATCGCGTCACTAATGCTGGATGACTTACATATTTAAAGTTTAGGGACGTTAAAGGAGTTGACACATCATAAATAAATTTGGTACAAATGCATATTGTATGTACATATGTACAAGTATATACTCGTATAAGTACATATATTAAATATTTGCTGATACAGTTGGATATTTTCATATACTACGGAAACTTCTTAAGCGTCCCCATGATTATGAAATAACTCCCAGAAATTTCAAAGAAGGGGTTAGAACTTTTAAATTGAAATAAGAGTTTCATAATATATTTAAGCAACTAAGCTGTAATTAATTCTTTCGTTTATTTCATTTTCATTGCATGCTATTGTAATTCGCAACCAAATTATAAAATATTTCAAAGATATACATAGTTTATGGTTGCATTCCTTGGGGACGTTCTTTTTTTCTGAAAGGTCTTTGTACATTGGGATTTTCTTCGCTATCACTTGCCATTATTTTTCATTTGTATGGATAAGAAGTAGATAAATCATTTCCGAAAATTTCAAGAGCTTTGCCTTTTGTTGGACTAGAGCTTAGTACGTTATAAAAATTAGTTTAAGCTGCAGAAGTTTTCATGAGATATTAGAAGATACCACTGGAATACTTTCACTTTGAGCCACTGCATTTATTTGCGACTTTTGTGTATTTAGTTCAGCTTGTTTCTATTCTGTTTTTATAAATATCAGATTTTTTTTACTTCCCAAATCATTGGCAGCACTTGTAAATATTCCCAACTGAGAGAAAATAACATGGACACCACTAAACTGACATTACAGCCACACAAAAAAATTATTTCGACGACAACAGCTGTTCACAATTTCATTTGTGGTGACCAGAAAATTAAATGGAACTGCCATGGTAATGATGAACTACACTCAATTTTAGCGATAGGTGGCACGCCATGAACAAAAGCTGACCACACGTTTGGTCGTGGCTAGCATGGCATGTTTAGTTTTAACTCCTGTGCCTCAATTAAATTTTTTTTTATATTTCTTGTTAAGTCAGCAATTGTTACCCTTCAGATTCACAGCTTTTTTAAAGAACTTTGTTTTTCTCTATTTCTTTTTCATTTCAGTTCTCAATCAAAAACTTCGCACTGCCAAACTTTCAGATCTTATACTTTTCCGCTAAATTAATTGAAAATTGTGACAGTTGTTAAAATTGAGGTTTTATATGATATAACGAAAAGAAGAAGCTGTAGTTTCTTGGGTCACTCGTTGAGCGACACACTACATATGTTTTTGCATATCACAGAGGAATGATGTCTTTAAAAACATTGGGCTGAACGTACTGAGTATGGAGTGCAACATGAAGCAATTGCCGATCCTAAAAACATATTGATGCCGCCATTACATAGTAAATTGAGCCTTATTAAACAAAGCTTTCAAATATTTGCAGACTTTTTTCCAAAGCTGTCAGAGGCGAAAATTAAAGCTGGAGTCTTTATTGGCCCTCAAATAAAAAAAATTTTGAACTGCGATATTTTCCCGGACCTACATAGCAATGAGGAGAAACAAGCGTTGAACAGCTTTAAAGCAGTAGTTCATGGTTTTCTTGGAAATCATAGGTATGAAAATTATGAAGAGCTCATAACTGGCATGATTACAAATTTATCGGCCATCGGATGTAGAATGTCGCTAAAGATGCACATGTTACATTCACATATGAATAAATTTAAAGATAATATGGGAGCTTATTCAGAAGAACACGGGGAGCGACTCCATCAAGATATAATGGAGTTTGAGAAACTCTACCAAGGCCAGTATACAGAAAGCATGATGGGGCACTATATTTGGACGTTAATAAGAGAAAATGTTACCGAATATAGCAGGAAAAGAGAGGAAAATATGGACGAACTGGAAGAAGTATGCTAAAAGGGAGATACAGTAGACGCTCACAAATTAGAATCCCTTTGTTTTTGGGGTGATTCTAATTTCTGAAAAATTCTAATTCCTGGACGTTTTTTTATTTCACTAAAACCTTAAAATTTAAGTCAATTTGCATTAAAAAGTTACAATCAAATTTTGTCTTATTCAATTTTATTCATAAAAACGAGAAAACATAAGGTAAAAATCCAATATACATAATACATACATATATGTATTTATGCGCTAAGTCAAAAAAAGGTAAAAAAAAAAACAAAAACTCCTATTAGAGTAAATATATTGATCACATCATCGTCAAATATCAAGCAAACAATGCCGAAACACGTGCACGCGTATCGAATTCAAACAAAAACTGTACAGATAGCGACGAAAATCCAACGACTACCGAGGGTAACATGAATAAATTGGGGATTCCCCTTTTTATATCTCCTTTTGCAACAAAAAAACAAAATACGCTCGCAAATTAGAATTTTCGATTCTAATTTCAGAGCGTGTAATGTATTCAAAAAGTTGATTCTAATTTCTGGAAATTCTAATTACTGAGAGTTCTAATTTGTGAGCGACTACTGTATAGAGGAAAAGAACTCATCTTCGCATACATAAGTCTGCTGTTCATTTTCTGTTTAGAATGATTTGAATATTCTCCAGGTTATCTAATAAATATATGAATATCGTTAACAACATTCTAACCATTTATTAAGGTTTTAATAATTAGCTGACAAATCGCCTTTCCTCAATAACGCGCGCATGCGCCTTCTTAAATATAAACATATACATACATACAACGGATGGAATATTCGAGCGCTCCCTTGTAAATAGTTAGCAATTCAAAGATAAAAAATTAATAATAGGTATTTATAAATTTACTAGCAGACCCGGCAGACGTTGTTCTGCCTGACCAGTGACTTCCCTGGAAATACATTTTGAAATATTTTTCTTTAACTTTTAACATTCCATTTATTGCAGTGCTTTAGGATATACAATGTTTCTGGCTTTAAAGTCTTTGGTATAAACAAATAAATTTTTTGGATGTCCAACTCAAAAAACGGATCTTTTGAACTCAATGGGTATGACAAAAACCATTATGCGCTGCTGAGCAGATGTATAGTTAGTACTTATTTAATTATATCCTATATCTACCTATAATACTCTGGATATGTATGAACGGCAATAACAAACAAAAAAAATTAAGTGCTTTGATTGAGATTTAAGAACGTTAAAATGTCACTAAAGCAAATACATTCAGGGATATAACGAATTGAAATATTACTTAGCTTGTGGTCCTGGAACTGCCCACTTCTCCAAAGAATTTACAAATGTAGCCTATGTATGTCGTACCCAACGAAGATTTTAACGTATTGGAAAAGTTTAAAACAGATCAACCATAAACTTTGGACATTATTGAAGTACAAACAAAGCACTGAATACAAAAAATGTGGGCGTGGCACGGCCCACATATCCCAAATCATATAATTCTCGACCAAGGGACACACATATCCAGAAATCATTAATTTAGACCAAATATGTTCAGAGCTATGAAGAACTTAAATTTTATATAGCCTGGGGGCGTGGCACCGCCTACTTTTCCAAAAATTGATATAGCCTAAATCGTACACAACAATCTTCTTAACCAATCTTGAAAGTTTAAAAGAGATCGACCATAAACTTTGGACATTATTGAAGTACAAACAAAACACAAAAAATGTGGGCGTGGCACCGCCCACTTTTCCAAAATTACATAAATCTTGACCAAGGACACACATAACCAAAAATTATTAATTTAGACCAAATATGTTCACAGTTATGAAGAATTGTAGTTTTATATAGCCTGGGGGCGTGGCACCGCCCACTTTTCCAAAAATAAGTATAGCCTATGCTTTAACCCATGATCTCAAGAATATACTGTGAAAATTTCATAAAAATCGGTTGAGTACTTTGGACGCCCATAAAGGACACACAGACACACATTCATTTTTATTTATAAGATAAGGCAAACAGCTCTATGAAAAAGCTTTTGTATAATAATTTTTTTCTTGAATTCAGATGAATCTAAAATTCACTATAAGCGGACACAGTCATCAACACTTTTGATATGATAGCTATATTATATGAGCTTATTCTTGGGTCAGCCTTGGTCCACCTAATGGTCAATTTATTGGAAACGGGTTCGCAGATGAACCTGAAAACTTTTCCTTGAGAAAACTCTCATCAACACCTTTAATTTGATACGCATATTGTTAAAATACATTCGGGGTCACCCCTGGTCCACATTTCGGTCAATATCTCAGGATTCCAGAAACTTTTTTAACTTTTTCTTTCTGAAGAACCTTCTCGGGGCACAAACAAATACAAAAAAAAATTAGTGAAATCGGTCCAGCCGTTCTCAATTGATGAGTTTCTATACATTTTTCAATTTCACAGTGAACACAAAAATTTATTAAAAATCAAGGCGCTTTCGGAGCTGCTTAATACTTGCACTTTGTCAGAGTCAAATTGAATGGGCTACAAACCTGCGTACTCAGAATTTTTCTAAAGTGCCGAGGAAAAAAGTTGAAAAATTAGGTCAAAATTTGCAGAGTTATTCTGAATTTTGTACAAAATGTTCAAGAATGGCTTTAGTGGTATTCATTACAACGTAAACGATGTTTGTAAATAAAATAAATCGAAATCGAATATGAAAGACGTTGTTGTTAAAGCTCGATGTTATATAGGGGGTGCTATAGTATCGTCCGACACTGTAGATATAGATAAGGCAAACAGCTCTATGAAAAAGCTTTTGTATGATAATTTTTTTTCTTGAATTCAGATGAATCTAAAATTCACTCTAAGCGGACACAGTCATCAACACTTTTGATATGATAGCTATGGCTCCCTGAAATAAATCCCACGAAATAAGTCCCACTTTTAAAAACGAAATAAGTCCCACCAAAAATTGCTTAAAAAAATGAAATAACTCCCACAAAATAAGTCCCACTTTTGAAAACGAAATAAGTCCCACTAAAATGAAATGATTTAAAAATTTACTTGAAATGAAATAACTCCCACTCAAAATGAAATAACTCCCCCTTGAATAATATATTTGTTAAATGAAATAAGTCCCACTTTCATAAACGAAATAAGTCCCACTTTTACCGTGGCACGCGGAAGGACATCACCGTGGCGGTAGCCACGGCTATGGCACACACCCGGAGTTGGAATGGCGTAGCCCAGGGTAATTTTTTAAAGCGCGGCCGAAGGCCGCCTACTCGCAAAGGTGTTCTGCACATAAAAAACGTGGATCGGGCCTCCGTAACAATAATACGAAGGGGGAAAAGCAATATTTTGTTTCTATGAAAAATTATTAGTGAAAAACCGAAAATTGACCCGGGCCAGATCCCCAATTCGTGGCCCGATCCACGTTTTTTATGTGCAGGACACCTTTCCGCGTAGGCGGCCTTCGGCCGCGCTTTAAAAAATTACCCTGGGCTACGCCATTCCAACTCCGGGTGTGTGCCATAGCCGTGGCTACCGCCACGGTGATGTCCTTCCGCGTGCCACGGTAATATTAGGAAACATGGAACATAAATTTAGGGGTATGAAATAACTCCCACTTTACAAAACGAATTTATTCCCATTCAAAACGAAATAAGTCCCACTTAAAATAAAAACGCGTAACGAAATAAGTCCCACCAATTGACGAAATAAGTCCCACTTTTAAAAACGAAATAACTCCCACTTTCAAAATAGCAATTTTTGGTGGGACTTATTTCGTTTTTAAAAGTGGGACTTATTTCGTGGGATTTATTTCAGGGAGCCGATAGCTATATTATATGAGCTTATTCTTGGGTCAGCCTTGGTCCACCTAATGGTCAAAATCTTGGAAACGGGTTCGCAGATGAACCTGAAAATTGTTCCTTTGTGAAAACTCTCATCAACACCTTTAATTTGATACGCATATTGTTAAAATACATTTGGGGTCACCCCTGGTCCACATTTCGGTCAATATCTCAGGATTCCAGAAACTTTTTTTACTTTTTCTATCTGAAGAACCTTCTCGGGGCACAAACAAATACAATAAAAAAAAATTTGTGAAATCGGTCCAGCCGTTCTCAATTGATGAGTTACTATACATTTTTCAATTTCACAGTGAACACAATACCGGTTTTAAATTTGCGTTTGAAAGAACGTGCGCATAAGAAAAAAATGTCACATAAAATTAATGGCGATGTATGTGAAAAATGACTTCCATTATTTTCCTGCTTTCCGACTTATTTTTATATTATACCAGGGTCACCCCTGGTCCTCATTTTTGGATATCTCGTAAGCGGGGTAGCATAGGGTCCTGAAAATCACCTCTTTTTTAAACACTCATCAACACCTTTTATTCGACACCCATATCGTATAAAATCCTTCTGGGGTCACACCTTCTCCATATTTTGGGAAATACCTCGAATACGGGGTCTTATATGGGACTAATAACTACACCATGTTCAAGCGCTCATCAATACCTTTCATTTGATACCCATATCGTACAAACACTTTCTGGGGTCACCCCTGGTCCACATTTGGGTCAATATCTCGGAAACGGGACCCCATATGGGACTCAAAACCACTCCATGTTAGAACACTCATCAATACTTTTCATTTGATACCCATATCGTACAAACAATTTCTGGAGTCACCCCTGGTCCACATTTGGGTCAATATCTCGGAAACGGGACCCCATATGGGACTCAAAACCACTCCATGTTAGAACACTCATCAATACCTTTCATTTGATACCCATATCGTACAAACAATTTCTGGAGTCACCCCTGGTCCACATTTGGGTCAATATCGCGGAAACGGGACCCCATATGGGACTCAAAACCACTCCATGTTAGAACACTCATCAATAGCTTTCATTTGATACCCATATCGTACAAACACTTTCTGGAGTCACCCCTGGTCCACATTTTGTGGAATATCTCCAAAACCTTCCAGGTTTCTTATACTTTTTTTGGCCATAAACCATGTCGGGCTCAATCAAAAACTACGCGCAAAATTTCGTTTAATTCGGTCCTGCCGTTCTGGAGTTATAGCGTCAGCAAGGAAAATAGGCTCCATTTTTATATATAGATTTACTAGTATATATGTACATATGTATGTATGTTTATGCAAAACTATGTGGTCAATGCATTATTGCTATTCCACCGATGCGGTCATCAAACATACATATATTTAGGGGCAAAGTTTCAACTCCCATAATTGCAAAGTATTGTCGACTTGTATATATGCAATTACATATGTATGTAAATATATGCATTAGCTGCAACAAATGTCAGATATACAGACACGTGCAGTCAGCTATGATTTATTTGTATAAGAATCATGTAATGAATATTGGTAAGTACAGGAATGATTACTCACTTTGCAAAAATAAAAATATTTATGACTCATTCACTTATTCAATGCAAATTTTATTGTTCAATAGTTTTTAGATGAGAGAATGTATCTGTGTTTGTAGATATAAGTGGTGTCTTGCAATGGTCGCCTCAGTCAAGTTAAGACAAATTTTAGTTATTAAAGACATTTCATTTACCGTTTGAAGTTGCAATTAAAAGTAATAACAGGTAAGAAAGGCAAAGTTCGGGTGATAGATGAGATTATTTTCCTTTCAAATACATAAAACCCTATTGCCAGGACTCAATATTGAGATAGAATTGAAATGTTCGGAAATCATATTTTATAGTTAAAATTTTGTTTGCTTTCAGTACTTAACCTAACAGTTAAGCGATAAGCAATAGTACAAGTATATGGGAACATTTCTCTCTTTGGATTTTAATTTTATTTTTTTGTTGCGCTGCTTTAGCATATTTTACAAATTTTTAAAATGTAATTCTTGAAATTTAAAATTGATCCCTTTCATAAACACAACCATATATACCCAGACACTGGGGTCCTAGGACTAGAGTCACGAAAGTTGCTCCGAAACGATTTTATTAGACCAAAAGCAGTAAATTGGTCGGAGAGTCTTTGACAATCACCTCTTACAAATCGAAATAGAACAGCCACGTTCCTACTGACATCACCACATTGGGGTAGCCTCTTTCGGTATATCGACGATAATGTTAAAACAGTGGGAGAGTATGTAAAGCCTTGAATGTTATCTTAAATTGGCCATGAAAGTGCAGTCAAACCTCTTTTTATGCGGGGGATAGGGACCGTGTAAAAATAATCGCACCATTTTTATGCGATTTTTTTTGTGCGGATTTCTTTTTTTATGCGTTTTGTTTTGTGCGATCCTTTTTTTGTGCGGTACATATACAGGCAGTGTCAAAAGAAAGTGTACACCATAAAATTGAAAATTTCACCAATCACTGCTTCTTTTTGAATAATTTCGCAATTTTTTTATAAAAGTATTCATACATATTCAGTTTGTACTGTCAAAGTTAAAGCTCAAAAGTTTTTTCAAAATTCAGGAAAATTAGACAAACTTTCAGCAAAATTTCAAACTTTTTGCACAAAATTTTTAGATTTTTTTTGAATACGCAGTTTTGTGGCTCGTTGAATTTTACTATAAACTTATACAAATCTTAAGCCGCTTCAAATTTGGTTGAAAGTTTGTCGAATTTTCCTGAATTTTGAAAAAACTTTTGAGCTTTAACTTTGACAGTACAAACTGAATATGTATGAATACTTTTAACTTTAAAAGTACAAACTGTATTTTAATGAATACTTTTATAAAAAATTTGAGAAATTATTCAAAAAGAAGCAGTGATTGGTGAAAATTGCAATTTTATGGTGTACACTTTTTTTTTGACACCGCCTGTATATGTACCGCACAAAAAAAGGATCGCACAAAACAAAATGCATAAAAAAAGAAATCTGCACAAAAAAAATCGCACAAAAAAAAATCGCATAAAAAAGTGGCGCATAAAAACAGGTTTGACTGTAATTTCCAAAACTTCATAAACACACAGAAAAGGTGGCTGGCTCTTAAGCACATTTTAAACAGTCAACAACTCAAAGTTCTTAAACTTCTTATAATAATGAGAGTACTCTCTCTCTTGTTTAAAAATTTGGAATGCCATATGTTTGAGTAGTCGAAAGGAATCTATAGAATTTATAAATAAGGGTTTCCTATAAAGATGACTGCCGATAATGCCAACAGTTCGACTTGGTCATAACAAATAGTTCAAACGACAGTTGGACCAATACTAGAAGAATTGACAAATCGCAAAGAATTCGCTAATTTGGTAAGTGTTTTTGTTTCTACTTAAGCAAAACAATCAGACAATCCCAAATTTTATAACGAGATGGGCGATCAAATTCAGCCGATTCGCTTGCTGAGTCATGGACGAAAGGACTCTCCGACCCAGGAGATTTTCCTGCCAAAGTTAAACGTTTTACTTGAACGTTTGTTTAAAGAAGAGTAATACCTAAACTCAATTAACTTTCTTATTAACACAGATATTTATGCCATTGTTGAAAGTTTCGTTCAGCTCAAAACGGAATCAAGAAAATACAGCGTTTAACTAAGAAAAACATAAATTGCTAAAAAATTAAATCACTCGTATAAAAGTAAAATTCAGTGCTTATGCTGTAATAACAAAAAAAAAAGAGTTCAAAAATTTAAAAAAGCTGTATTTTCAACGCTTACAAGTGTCGATGGCGATGCTGGCAGCGTAAAAAAATGTTGCTCACGACCTCACGTCGCTGATGTACTAAAGTTGTTGTTGTTTATTTCATTTTTTTTTTCAGCTATTTCATCGACCACTAGATTGCTATTGTTGAGCTATTGCTTGTTGCTAAAGGTAGTTGTTGTTTGTGCCTCCTCTCTGGTGCACCACGCTGTTTGGTAGTATTTATGGCGATCTATTCTCTTTGCTTTTTGGATAGAAACTTGAGCTTTAATTTTCGCAGTTGTTGTTGTTGCTGTAATTTCTTGATAATTATAATGATGGCAGCGATGCTGTGTGCCTGATGAAATGCATCATCCTACACTACAGTGAATGTGGTTTGTTACATCATCCCGAGCAACTTGCTGGGATACAATCGGCGCTTAAAACCAGCAAATTGTTGTATTTCTAAATAACTAAGGCATATCGGTCCCTTTTCACCACTTGAAGACGTTGGTGTTACAGCAATTCTATCACGATTAAGTGCAGCACATTGATTTGGCCTTTGCTCTTTAATAAACAAATACAATATTGTTAAGCGCATTTCGAGATGATCTCGAAAATGGTCGATTGCTCGTACTTTTATGAACGTTTCTTACTTAAATAATTTCTTCAAGGGATATAATTCTGGTCATCGCATTATCTATGTCAGAATTAGTTTGCACAAATTCAACATACGAGCATCTAGGCAACGTGCAGAAGTCTCTCCTTTAAAACTTTACTTAAGACGTTCTGTATTTATTCGTTTGTAGGACCTTTTGTAGTAACTACATCTAAGGTTAACAACCGATTGCAACCGTTTTTTCCCGGTAGCGGCAGCTTAGCTTCTAACTATATGCTATGGCCCTCAAAATGTTTTTTCCATCATAAGGATCAGTGTTTTAATCCGATGCTTGGTCATCTATTTCGTTGGACGTGAAGACATGAGTACAACCCGACTGTGGGATTCTGGCGTGTATTTAAACATTAATATATCAGGAGGATGTTTTGGCCCGAAGACGCTGCAAAACCTGAGGGAGCGAGTAAGAAGAATTTGTTGCCGCAACCATATTGAACGTATGTACCAATATGTAGATAACTCACGTTGTCCGGAGTGCATGAGAGAGAACGAAAGAATCGAGATTGAGCAACAACTATCCAAACGCTGCCCATTGCAATCCACTACCAGAGTAAGTAAACAAGTTCGACTGGAACATGTAGACCGCTACAAATTCTGAGAATTAGAGTTTCAAATAATAACAAGCAATAATCATCTGAATTCTTTTTAATAGTCCCCAGTGTTAGTTCAATATCCGCTAAGACACATTTTGGACTGTACATGCGTGTTAAGTTATGTTCACGCATATCTAAAAACAATTTTGCCCGATCATGCTCTCCTACAGATCGGTATAGCAACGGTAACATAAAATATTTTGCATGCAACAAAAGTATGTATGCTCATTGTTGTTATTTTTAAAATTTTGTAACGTCATCATTAATTCATTATTCAAAAAAAAAAATTGTTAACAAAAAGTGTTGTTCTTGTATGTAGATAGATATACAAATGTATGTACATATGTATGCAATAGTACCATTTTTCTGTTCAAAATGCGTCTGCGCCGCGGACCTTTGTGCTGTTTTAGAATTTTCGTAGTACACGCTACTGTTTAGCTCTAACAATTTAGCCAACTAATAATGATTTGAATTTTTTTCCACATTATCATTAATATTTTTTTGTGTTCAAATTATGATATAATTGCACTGCTTCTTATTTGTTGGAACCCTTGGGGTCAGCAGCATGAAACTGCATAAATTTTTGTTACGCACATGAATTTGTTTAAGTAAAAAGTTTCGAAATAATTGCTATCTATCTATCTTTACTGTCTGAGACAGCCGAGATGCCTTTGCGAGATATGTATAACTATTTAAACAAAAAAACAGTAGCTGTGAGCAATTACCGTCACGCATATGAAAATCAATTTGAATAATTTCAATTCATTTTTTTCTCGAATGTAAGGTTAACCATTGAATAACGAGACAAGCCGTTTTGGGGAGAGTGATAAAAACATTTAGGCAACATTTAAAGTTTGATATTTTTTTTTATATTTTCACTGGCATAAAAAGGAGACAAAACTGATTTCCGGTGCATTAACTTACACCAAAAAAATGTGATAGCCATCAATTATGCGCATGCAATCGAAATTCCTTTCAAATTTCAAAGACTTTCTAACTATTTGGTCATTTACGTCGAGACAACAGTTCAACACGAAACAAGTTAGCCGTTAACCGAATGGGTTCAAGGGATCTCTATCTAATAATTTCTTCTCAAGAAAACTGAATGTTCTTGTGAAAATTTATTAAAAATCGGGGTCGGCGGGAACTTATAACTTAAAGTCTTTGTATGAAACTTTAACTACTACGAGTATGCATAGATAACATTTTTGAGATAACAACCAACCAATCGATGATACCACGATAATTAAAGGTTTTTCTTTCCCGGGAGTGCGATTCGAAACCGCTCAACTGCGTTGATGATGAATGGTTTTCTCAAAACCAACTTAAAGTGCGCCCTGCAGTATATTCGAAAATCTTGAAAGATGTATGAATATGCAGGTATAAGAAATATTTTCGCAAAATTTCGAGGCTTCAACATTTGAAATTTTTTTATTTGTCTGTATCATAGCTTTTCAAGACTCATAAGTTGATAAAAGACTAGCAGATGTAATAAAGTGATATTTGCCTTCTGTAAAAGTGCATTATTCGCCAGTTAATGTGCAAAGCAGCAGCTCCTGGCAAAACCGATTCACCATTGGATTCCTACGCCGATATTATTATAGCGCTTAGCATTCTTCTGAGGCGAAAGAAAAATGCCATTATAGAAAAAAAATAAACATGAGGCTGAAAGCAAAGAGCGTGTATAGCTTGAACTTCCGGCTGACCGGCCATAATGCCCAAAAGATTCGGGAGATGACGAATGATTACAAGAAGGAATATGAAGAACCCTACTTTACAATCCTCTACGATTGAAATGACGTACCATCATACGACTAAAGTGATGTTGGGAAGGCAATATCCTTGCTCGAAATTTGTAAAGCGACTGGAAAGGGCGGGCTATCTAGGCATGTATAAATGTTTATGTATTGGCACTGAAGAGTGCTCTGTGCAATACACAAGTAAGGGTTTTGGAAACCGTACTAAATACCGCGGGGTCAGCCTTCATTATATGTAATGTAAGTTACTATCCACCGTATTTCCTGAAAGGTTGCAGCCCAGCGTAGAGAAGCAGATCGGACCTTATCGGTGTAGCTTTATCCTTAGTAAGTTTATCATTGAGTAGAAGCGCAACATTTCTGTCTCGATTTCCGAACCGTATGATACTATGTGAACGTCAGCACAAACACTTTGGCAATTATTTAATGCCAATTTACTGAAAAAACCATAATAATAATCAACGATAAGAACACAAGGTTGGCCATAAATACTTTATTGCAGTTAACGCCATTGAAAATTAATCAGTTCAATTTCTCTCACTTAATAATATTTTCCCTAATTGAATTCGTGCGCAAGCATTTAGTGCTCTGAATGTTGATCGGATAAACTTACAATTATGGGAGGGAGGGTTGCATCAATGTACTTGATAGCCTTGGCGAATGAAAGCAAACTAAAACATGTTAACACATTTATTTTCGGAGTATTTAATTGAAATTAAATAATTTTATGAACGCAACTCGAAGATATTTAGCTAATTGTTCCAATCCATTACTTCATAGGAGTTTGAAATATGATGGTCAGTTAAGAACTCAATGTTTTTACAAGCACGCCACTCATACCACCCAACTATCATATACTTTACTATAAAGATTTTAAGTCGGGTGTCGATAGTAAAATTCTGGGCCTGGAATTTTAGCCACGATAGTACACACAAACTATTCCCCAGAGCTGCTCAACGGAGACTGCTCTATATGAAGTGGTACAAAAGGTCGAGGCATCTCTTGCGAACGATACACTCTGGATTCATTCAGGGCAAACATTTCACTACGGCTCATAATTATCCTAGTTTGGCAGCAAAGAAAGTGAACTCTATGTCTTTGGCATTGGATGAGGACGTCCATAGTTCGACCGACCACTATATTAAAATTAAAATGGACCACAACTGTCCTGAGATAGTCCCTATACAAACTTTAAAAATATTCTCAATTCACCTAAAAAAATTATATCATATATTTAGTGGAGCCAAAATGGTCCGTGGAGTAGGACCAGGAAACTTGGGTCAGCATCATCTAGTCCAATTGGTTACCTCTAAAGGACACAGACATATTGAGCTAGGAGTCCCATCAATAGTTATCAGACTTTTCGTCAGTTTTTTGTATAATAAATTGATTTGGCTAATTCACGAGCTGCTGTATTGAAACCGCTAAATAGGGCTAACTGGGGAGAGAGTAAACCAGCCAGACCAATGTGCTGGCCTAGAATGGGCTTTTCATACTTCTCACCACTTTTGCTCATTTAGTGGGGCGGGTTCTTCTTTGCCACCAGACTCAGGCCGAAATATTCAACTTTGAGTGGTTTATCCACCACTCCTGGCACTCTTTTTGTAAAATCTTTATCGAGAAAAGTCATCTATATCATCTAAGGGTAGTTAGCGATTTTGTTTCATTTACCAATCGAATTGACTCTTTTCTTTCCTTCAACAATATAATGGCGTCAAATAGTTTTTGGAATTTGGTGCACTTCTGTGCTTGTTCAAAAGCTTGCGAACTGCCGAATGACAGGTCAATGTCTGTGATTTCTTTGCACCGGTTTTTATTTCAGTCCATGGTTTTCAAGGTTCGCGCTGTACTAAGGAAGCCTAGCTATTTCTAATGACGAAAGTAGGTACATACATACATACATATGTACTACTGTCTTTCATTCGATAATTTAAAAAAAATAATTTTCATCAATAAAAAACCGCAAAGGTGTTCATAATGGCATATGAACTTTGTGGTCTAAAATGATTACACATAAAGGCAAAAATGAGTAGAAATATTAGTTGCTAACAAATTTATATGCAACCTTCCCAAAACTAATTTTCTATGTTCACCTAAATTTTCGACTTTCAACCTCGTTGCTGTAGTTCGTGGCGAATTAGTTGTGGCTAAGGCTGCATTTACTCCTCCTTCGTCTTCTTCGCTATCATCACTCACCAAAGCAAATTTCCTCTCCTGTCGTGGCTTGCAAACTTTTATTGCCATGTTGTTTATTATTATTAACTGCTTTTGTTGTTGTTGCCAAGTAACTCTGTGAGCTGTTTATTGCAGATTACCAGATTTGAATTTGAACGTTAAGCCTCGTTCGCTGAGAATTTATGCGAATCAGTAAAGCGCAGTGTATGGCCAATATATACTTACGAACATGCGCTCTACCCAGCAGTGAAATGAAGAAGTAACTAATTATCATACAAGCAAGGCTGTGTGATATAGAGAAGCACTGCCGATCTGACATAATCTGTACAAGTTATAGCATCCTAATTCGGCTCAATTCTTAAAAGGTCCAATAAACTTATACTCCCTGCAGTCCAACAAAGACAAACAAAGCCCTTCGGATAGTTGAGAAAATCTTATTTTACTGACCACCAAAGCAAACACCTCAAAGGATACGACTTTAGCAATGCAACCGGGATATCCGGGCTATTTATGGAAAATATTTCTTTATCGACTGTTCGATGATCTCGTTGTTGTTCTTGTTTTAGCAACAAAATCACTCCCAGAAGGTTTTGGGGAGTGTTGTTGAAATAACAGACCTTGGCCGGATATGATTCCGGTACTTCCCGACTGTCGTGGTAGCGATTTGGTATGCCCAGTGTAACCTTCTAGCACATGTCATCCCTCCTTCCGAAAGGAAAGAGAGATGGGTAATGAGAGGTGAGAGGCATCATATCCGTAGATCAACCATCGAGTTGCACATCATTGCCTTTGTGCATATTAGCCGCCTCTTACTACCGGTATGCCTACCGCGGGCATATTCTAAACCCCTAACCCGCAGGGGGATCGATGCTATCGTGAATGTAATCACGGAAGGCATCCAGTGACACGATCGAGGAAGTAATTAGTTACGCATGCGCACATGACTTGTGGCAATTAAGTGTTCTTTCACTACTGTCGCACAGACTTTAACATAGACTGAGATGCAAGTGTTCTAAATTGCTTAGTGGTCCAGAAGATGATTATAGGACTGGGTGCTTCATACTGCGAAATAATTCGGAGGTGAATATAGAGAAAATTATACCATCCTGTAGATGTCATATGCTCTGCAAAACTTAGGGAGTTCATGCTTAGTCCAAGCAATGTTCACACGGCAGTCCGCCTAGCTATCAAGCTTAGTACAAGGTAGTTTTGTTTCGCCAGTGGGCTAACAGCGAGACAAAGCCCCTAAGTTTATCAGATCGTTCCTGCCAAGTACTCAAGTGAACTTTTAGGCCCACTTATAGTTAATCATTTTTCATGCAGAATTGTTCTTTGGTCTTGATTAGAAACAGTTCTGTAATAACATTTGATATTATTAACTTCATCAATGTTCAACTGGTCTTAGCTTTGAAGAGGCGGAAACTTAAACTTATACAAGCACTTCCAAACATTACTGCATACATCGACACATACGCACATACCAAGCCACGTTCCGTGTGCGGCAAGATGCTGGGCATATGATTTGCGGTGCACACAAATAATTGTTGCAATAAGCTGTTGGCGGCGGGGTAGCGAAAATTGTTGCTTCTTGCAGTCTGGTGCATGTTGCTCATTGCTACAAATATTACTATTCCTGCTGCTATATAGCTGTTAGATATGATTCCCTCTGCTTTTCATATCACTGGCCATGATGATGGTGATTGTTGTTGTTGTGGTTGTTGTTGCTGTTATATGTGGCTTGTTGGCTGTTGGACGCCGTTGATTGTGGCATGAAATAGTGAAATTGTTATTTGAAAATTATATCTGTTATGCCATTTCGGCGGCTGCAACATGGCCAATGGCAACAGTGGCACCCACTAAACTACATCCAAAGCCTGTGTGCAATGTAGAATTATGTATGTGTGCTGTGGTATTCTTCTATTGTCCATGTTAAAATTTGGGCATGCAAGGGTTAAGTGTGTGTGTAAGAAAATTGTTTTTTTTTCCTTATTATAAGTCACCTTGTTACCTTACTGATGTATTTATTTCCTCAATTGTGGCCTCTAACTATAATGAGAATAGTCATTTCTATTATGTAAGTAGACACAAGCAGACTCGCACTTGAATGCAGGAATATCTTAAACATATCTACATGTCTTTGTTAATGTGCAAAAGCGCATAAGAAACATTTTCTTCAAAATTGTTTAGAAGCTTCTGACATTTGGAGCTATTCAATTAATGTTAATAAAATTTAATACTTGATTTTTTTTTAAATTTAAATGGCATATCTTCTATAGCAGAACTCGGCTAACCCAGATTTTAAATATTTAAAGGACTCCAAATTTTTGAAAAATTAATTAAATTTTATTTTCCTCCTAACGAAATTGCTTTCATTTTAAATAATTGTTATCAGTGGTGGATCCAGGATTTTTCTATAAAATTTCAAGGAAGTTTTTCCTGAAAAGAATAACTTTTTAGATTCCGAAGAGCGAGCGGGGTTTGGGCCCGAAAACTACCCCCGTGGATAGTTTTACAACCAATTTCATCACCGATTGCAAGCTAAACTCTGGGAGAATCGCGTACACCCAAATTCCATGTCCCTATCTATGACTCAGCGAGTGCACTTCAATCGGAAATCTACGCATTACTGTATGCCAGGAATGGGCAAAACGGCTCGTACGAGTATTTTGCACTTACGGCCGAACTTTGCACTTTTAGGTGCATGGTGAGGGACGTTCAAGTGCAGGTATGTGGGGGGAAGAACGCAGGAAGAGAATAATATATGTACAAACACACATACGGTTGATAAAGAGAGTATTTGGCCAACAACAAAAATGCTGCCAAACAGGTCTGAAAAGGGTTTCGTCTTCCTATGATTGTACGAGAAATGTGCATTAGCACGTTTTTCTACTACTACTTCCTCTAATGCTACTACTTTAAAAATACTTTTTTAAATATTTTTAGGCATAGTATATTGCAAAATGAATCGGCTTGCATATAATTAAATGTATGTGAAGACCAAATGGATGTCAATAATGCGCTGCTTAACATAAAGTCGATTAAAGCCTATGGTTATTCCACTTTTCGTATTTCTTGCCAAAAAATTTATGTTTTTGTTTTCGTACTAGTGCAACACCGTTTGAGAATTGGTTGTCGAGGTTGAGAGAGAATGTTTTTTGTTCAGTTGTTTAGTGTTTTCGCAACCTTCTTGCGATGAATATCATTTGAGGCGGAGCGTAGGATTTTTGCAATGCATTTTTTTACTCCCCCAACACCGCAAAAAAAACAAACGTCTCACCTAACACCCGCTGCACTCAAACTGATTTAGGAGCCGAAAATATGTCCATCCCTGCTGTATGCGAACATCACTGATAATCAGAGAGAAATTTCTCTGACAGCCAGGCATATCTTCGAGCTCTCAGATCAGCAAGTGAACCATGAACTTGGCAAGTCGTAATATCGTTTCTCTAATATGGATGGCGGGGCTTTGAAATATACAGGGAAACGAGATTGCCTATGTGCTACCCTGGCGTGCGTCGGCTCTTGATGTCTTAGAGGCGAAGGCGGCCCTTGCGGATCTCTCAGCACTACCTTAGTGAGTGTGAGCGTTTGCAGAGTGACAAGGGGTATGCGGCTCCCCTAATTAATTTCTAGAGAAACCTCTGTGCAGCTTATCGTTATGAAGCACGGGGAGCTTCTAAAAAATTTTAACTCAACTTGTAAAGCGCTTTAGTTCAGAGAAAACTGGCGTGAAAGTGAAGGAAAATGTTTTTATACTGTGTATGGAAACCCTTGGCATCTTCGAAATCATAAGTCTTTGCTCCCAAATATTGCAAGGGCCATTTCTTCTTCTATCACCGTCCACCACCGCTTCTGGAACATTGTCGGATTTGGGTAGCTAAAATCGCCTAGTGTAGTTAGTGTGAGTATAGTTTAATAGTAGCGAAACTTTTGCGATAAAATTAAAAAAACAAAGCTCACAACATGACTACCCCACCCAAAGTAAACCACTTTGATTTAAAAAAAAGTTCATTACCCAAACGCTAACACAATGAAATCATTAGAAGACATTTTAGTTGCAATGCAAAAAACAGCGATCAAGAAAGCGGGCGCGCAATGCGCATGCCCAAAAGCCCAACGCAACGCCTCAACGCTATTTCGCTTTTCCATACGCGCCAACTATGCTTATTTACGTTCATTTAGTGGAAAAAATGCGCTAAAAGCTTCCTTGTGCTTGCAAACGGAATACAACCAAAAAAGGCTTAAATAAAAAGACAAAAGTATATGGGAGCTGGCAAATGTGAATGTGCAAAAACATTTAAATTGAGGACCATTGCAACAGGTGAGAAGAGGAAGGTAGTTTGTTACCTTCCGAATGAATATCTTGCAGGCGAAGCGCATAATATTTAACATGAACATTTGTTTGTTTGTACGTCTATTTAGTTTTTGGGCGTATGTTTTGTGAAGCGTGTAGACTGGGAGGCATTTACGCATGCGTGAGTTAAAAATCTGATATCGTAGAGTTCTTTAGTAAGTACTTAAGTGGTTACTACACAGCGGACAATTGCGATGATGACGGTGTTGGTGTTAGCGGCGGTGGTCAGAATTTAGATGGAATGTTACTAAAGGGCCTAATCGCCAGGCAGAGCCGAACTATAGGTGGAAAAGGTAAATAAATAAAGAAGTACATGAGCGTATGCTTGGCTTTTGTAGCATGGGCAGTCTCAGCTATGTAGGGGAGATGCGGTGGGGGTGAAACAGGAGGAAGAACTTTAAGCGCAAATGTATACCCTTTACAAAATATCAAACCAAAAATTAAAATTGGACTGCTTTAAATTTGTACAATCACCCTAACTCTATACACATCCAGGAGCTATTTAATCCTAACTCAATGAATATCTAGGTCGTATTATCGACGCAATGGTCATTGGTCATTTAATTTCTTGAATCTGTTTGGCTAGAGTGAGCGTTGGGACTTGGTTTGGAATTGAAGCATATTGCAACTTATGGAATGGGTGTAGTAGAACGCTATGGTAATCCGTGGACGTGTTGGTGCACAACAGAAGCTCACCTATGTGGACCTAATTAAGGTCATCGACATAAACATGAGTTGAGAAGCTCGACCGCAATCTCTCCGAGGTATATTCTGCAAAATATTTATTTATTTTTGAAGGTTTATCCGACCAGCCGCTAGTTAGTATGTCAAAGAAAGTCTATCTAAATTGGGAAAACAAACCCAAAAGAAATGGCGCATATCCAGAACCACCTTACTAGATGACTTCGAAAATAGGGCAAATTAGCAGATCTAGAGTTTACCTATATCAATTGAACAATAGATAGGAATGATGAGAAGATTGACGTTCTTCATTGTACTCATTAGTTAAGTTCCAGAGAGACAACTGACTGTTCCATTTTCAACACGGTCAAAATCACTTGGAAGTTCTGTGATGGAAAAGTTAACTGAACTCGAACTCAAGGATATAGTACGCACCGGTGTTACCGCTTTCGAAATTTTTTCGATGGTAGTTTATAAGAAAATATTCAAAATTTTTTTCTTCAAAATTATTATTTTTATCTTCTATACTATAATAAAACTCTAGAAAAGTCGTGTCTGTACCTTGAATAGTATATCTTTAAAAACATCACTGAAGGTGAGTGGAGTTCGTCTGAACCACTTTTGGATATTTTTGCCTCTTTGTTTGTCGGTTGGATCTTAAGGATCTCGGAAACTAGGAAATGTATTTGCATGAGACTTTCACTGCTGGATAGCCTGTAGCATAAGAAATGTGAAAATGGTGTTTATCAAAATCTCATGATAAACAAAAAGGATGGATTTTACACCTCTAAAAATAAAATATAAAAAAAACTCTCTTTGCCACTAACATTTGGCACATTTGACAAAGACCCGAAAATTTGGCTCTAAGCCTTGCTAATGCCTATCCGCATGAAGGGTATACATAATCATGTAGACACAGCCGCGTGCGTGTATTGCTGTTAGTTTGTGCAACATACATTTCGTTGCATGTTTCTGTTGTTTGAACAATGAAAACGTGCAACGCTCAAAATTACATGCGCTGCGCATGCGCAATGCTACACACTTGTTTGTGTTCTTTTTTTCGCAACTAACATGCTTGGAACGTTTTCGCTAGCCCTCTTAGCTTGAAAATACTAGCCAGCAAACATGCTGCTTACTTCGGGCTTATTATTTAGCCATTGTGCAATCCAAATTGTTGGTATGCGCTTGGCCATTTTTCTTCACTCTCCATTTTTCACAACTTTTTTCTTTGCTGAGCACTTTGGACAAGGCTACGTAGCCCACCTCATATTTATATAATGGATGAGTTGTGCACCATAGAGTATGTGAAAGTGTGCAAGCTTGTCGTAGGAGTTTCCTAGAATTTTCATTAAATGGGCAAATTAACGTTTGAAGGTATGCCCGTTCAAATGGTGAGAAGATATCTTTTTGAAATTTTAATTTTAGGTATTGTTTCTACACATTTGGCATTGTAAAATTAATATTTTGGTACTTGAATTGGGCACATAAACTCTTTGAACATGGTATTTGCTAGCTGATGTGCAGGAATTGTGATCCTAATACATGTTCCTGGAAAGTCTAGATTCTTTAACCAAATGCAAAAGGTGACAAGGCATACCAGTCCCGTGAAATTTGTATGGAATGATTTAATTACCCTGCATAAAACTTGACCAGCCCACGGTGTACTCTTTTATCTTCCTACTCCCCGATTCGTTTTCATTTATCCCCATATCTTCCTTTCTCTTCTACATTTGCTTTAATCACCCTCATTATTTTTTTGCCCTCTTCATTCTAACACCTTCTCTACCTTAGTAATTTTCAAATTTCTGCTCCACTTTTTGTTGTTATTATTTTAACGACGAAAACACTCCCCGAATGATTTTGTCGAACTGACAGTCAATGGCTGGATTTAAACTAGCTACGCTCCATACTCTCTTGCGGTACTGGCCGACTGTCGTAGTATCTGTTTGGTATTCCCAATGAAACCTTCTAGGTCATATCAGGAAAGATGTGAACTGTAGAATAAAGAAATAGGGAACTTTAGAAAACGTTATGTATCGTGGACGATTTCCGCAGCCTAGAACACTTCAATGTTTAACTCGCTAGTTTATTGCTTCTAAAAGAGATTGAGGGCGGAGTAGTAGCACATCCGAATGCGCTAGAAGGGCACCAGTGTCGAGATAGTGATTTGAGCTGTAACCATTTATAACCAAATGTTTGTTATTGATAATATAAATTTCCGGCAAAGCCACTCTTCGTGCAATTACACGATCCATTAGGTATATGATAATACATTCCACAGAGGCCCCATAGTTCTAATGCGAATTGAGAGGTGTCTCTTTTAGGTTGATTTTTTTATTTAATTTTTTCAAATTATTTTTTCGGAACCCAAGGCAGTTATACATATATACACAATTCTTTATTCTCTGCTTTTAAAGTTTGCCAGTAAAATGAACGCAACTTTTTCACATCGTACTTTTATATCGAAAATTTTAATTTTAGGATTCGTCAGTATTTGTGGCCGTCCTTATCTCTTGTGCTGCACTATATGTATGACTCCGTTTCGCGTTCACAGCATATGTGGTAACTCAGCAAAAACAAATATATTTAAACACTTACCAATAATAAATGTGGTACTTTGTCTGCGCGGAAGGAAATATGACACGATGATTACTTTATCGATGGTCTAACGAGAACGACAGCTTCAATGGTGGCAGCAATTTTTCCGCCAATTGTATACCCAATTATTCAATGACTCAATGGTCTCGCTTGAGGTGCAAGTATGCTTGCATGTATGTATGTACATACATACATAGGTATGTATGCTTCGGTGCGGTGGCGAAGAAAAGGCGCCGCAAACTGGTTGGGTGGTTTGTAGCATAAAGTCATATGCACAATCACCAGATAAGCATGTAGTAATCATAGACGCTAAAATCTATAAACAAACAACAAAGAATTGCCAAACCTTTAGTGCAAAAGCAAAGCGGTTGTGCAGGCAACATTTACATGCCACACACATGTTGAACTGTTGCAGTGAGAAGCAGAGCTTATTAAACGCCACGCATTCATGCAGACATGTGTAAGTATTGGTATGTATGTATGTTTGTACTTGCACCTAATGGAACCATTCATAAATGAATGTTCAGATTGAGTGGTTCTAACAGCTCACCCACCAACAGTTCGTGTTCTAATAGGGTGGGTTAAAAAAGTTTAACTTTTTTTGTGCCAAATTTCATTCAAGTCAATTGGAAGTTGGATAATCTATTTGGTGATGAGTGAGTGTATTTGTTGATAACAAACTTTGGGCAGAAAAATGTATTTGACAAACCATAGGGCAGTTTTTCCAAAATATTAAATGCAATGAGTGAAGAAACGGTACTGAAGGCATGTTATTTAATTTTGTTGATTTTTGGCACATCTCCGAAACCGGCTTGTCTTCAAAAGAAATTTGGCAAGGGATGACGGAAAATCGTTGCAATATACATCATATGTGTTATACTGCTAACTATATTTTCTTCAATTTTTATCACCGTATAGAAACTGAAATACTTCTCACCTTATAAAATTTGTCTCACACTTGCTACTTGCCACAGATGACACACTTCTAACTCTTTACCAAAAATTTGTGTTTTTAACCCACCCTATTTTTTAACCAAACTCAATGAAAGAGGAGCCAGCACTAATGCAGCATATCACATATGCAAAGTATACTCATTACGGTCGCCTTCAACTAGGTGCTGCACTTCCTTGTTTGTATGTATCTATTGTTTTGGCCAAACGGTAGGTCGTAATGCCAGCATCGCATGGATTTGAGACTTTACTTGCATATATCAATGACGGGGAGGTAAAAGCAGCTATCTACATTCTAAAAATGAGTCAGTAGAGCTACGCCAGCCTCTAAATTTGTATGTAAACGAGTTTTGAGTTTTGAGCAGCTTTTCATAATATTTTGGTTAGTTAAAATGTTCTTTTTTTTTAAATAAATTGTAGCGATACAGGGCATTGAATAATAACAAAGTTTCGACTGCTGAGTGGAAGATTACCCTATCTCAAAATATTTAAAAAACCACCCTATCAAAGAATTTGCTTGAAGACCGCCATATCTCAGATTTTTTTTCAACGGCACCCTATTTCAAAATAAGTTTCAAAAACACTCTATCTGCACGAAAACTTCATACATTTGCAGCTGAAATAAGGCGTTTTTGAATCGAATTTGGAAATAGTGTGATCTTCTACTCAGCAGTCAATTAGGTTTTGAAATTAAAATTGTGCCTTTCAAGTTAAGGTTAAAGACCACACCCACTATATATATTTTCTCATCATGCTTTCTGTTGTCTAAATTAAAATATGTCAAAATGTTTACCAAAGAATCCAATGCCCATGAAGAATACAGATTTATATGACACTAAAATCCCATATATATGAAACTTGCAGACTTATATGGTCAATATTTTAGTCTTGATTGTTACAGGAATACGTTTAATACTTATACACTTGTCTTCAATTCTTTGTTGTTTTCAAGATACAGCCAGTTTTAAGTGGTCTTTAATGTTACCGTATTTAGAAGTGAGTTACGTAGTAATGTCACACTTACGGAAAAATCAGCTCATCCTGCCAACAAAAAAACTTAAAAAAAAAAAAAACATTTTAGTCAAGATCAAGGTTGAAAGAAACTGAAACTATTTTAACTTTTGGAAAAAAAGTTTTCCGGCAAGTCTACGATTCAAAGTATACGGGTCTTTAACGTTATCTACCATTCACCCTCCTTGGAGAATATACATGGTGGATAAAAAGATATAAAACAAAGTAAAGTTATAGTTAGCTTGAACACTAAAATATTTATTATTTATTTATTTATTATTATTTTAAATACTACAGAATGTATGTAATCGAAATATATTGGAATTGGAACGTGATTTAAAGAAACATATTTTATCCCGCGTTCCATGTTCCCACGTTTTTGACCATATGACCATGATATTACAACTCTATTGGAAAAATCCTGCAACATAAATGGTATTATGTACATAATTGAATGAAATATGCTAATTTAAAGTGTGTTGTTGTTATAAAATGCATTATTACTGTATATCCACTATCATGAAAATTGGTGTGTCGCACAGTTGGAAAAATCACTTAAACTCTGCTATAAAAGCACGCAAGCGACCACATTTCGGGTGTAATCCCACATGCATCCCAATTTAGCCTCCGTTACTGTTTTTTTTTTCATTAAAATTACACTTTTAGTTGGCTGAAAAGGGACCAATTATTCGAGTTTTAGACAAACTGTGGGGTTCTAATAAGGGAAACCATTCTCCCTTCAAAAAGCATGCAAAGAGATCTCTAACTACGATCTCACCTATTGCCATTTTTCTTGCACTTAGTGTTCTTGCATTTGTTGTTGTTGCATCTGTTTGCTAAATACATACAACAATGTATACATTCCTACGCTACGTAAGTGTCTTCCTATACATACATCATTGAGGCAAATATTTGCGTCATGCCACGCGGCAAGTCAATAAGCCAAAAGCGCGTTTTTTGTTGTTGTTTCCATTGCGCAATTACTTGTCGCACGTTATCTCTGCTACAACAACATTCAATACTGCTGCAACTATAACCGCGGCAATTGCAGCCACTTGCCACCACAAACATACATACACACGATGCACTCTCACACCTTTTCCCCATATGCCGTCATGTGTCATACGCGTTTCTCCATGGATTCCATTTCCAGTTGACCAGCTGCCTTTATTGATTGTGCAGCATTAACATTTTCGCCCTGTTGGCGTCATAAACATTTGTTTGGTTTTTTGGAATTTGCCTCTGCGATCATCGACACCCCTGCCATCTGGTTGTTTCGACATGAGACATTGGTGTGAAATAAAATGGTAGTAAAAAAAATTAAAATTTTTAACCTTTAATGTTTAACTCCAAGTAGCTCAGGCAATTATCCCAAAGAGATAACCTCCAAAAGCTTTATTTGCAAAAAAAAGCACTATTAATATCCGTAAATTGAAATTTAAAAAAAGGGTCGCATTTTAAATAAAATTTTTGTTAAATAGTGGTTACTTATAGTAATGATTGCCGTTGTAATTGGTTATTTCGTTCAATAATTACAAAAAAAAAAAATAAATAAAAAACATTTATTATTCTTTTTATCTCTTATAATATTTATTTTTTGGATATTTTTTTTTCAATGGTAATTTCTTAATAACAGTGGATTTTTCAGAACAATAAAAAGAATCATTATTGATTAAAAGAGCCATCTAATCAAATTATTACTCAATTCTAATTTGAGTTTGTGAAGTCTTTTGCGAATATAACAAATGCCTTTTAAAACAAGTAAGGAAGTCTAAGTTCGGGTGAACCGAACATTAAATACCCAGCGTTAGTTTTTAGAAAAAGGGGGCGTGGTTTTCATCCGATTTCGCCCATTTTAAAAACCAATCTATGCCGAGCCTAAACAATAGCGAATTTGGTGGGCGCGGCCACGCTCCTTGCTTATAAAGCTTTAACCGCTTACATGAGCGAAAAGTACTGAATCGATCTTTTCAAGGGTTATACCATGTCCTATATATAACTTTGGAAAAGAAGGCGTGCCATGCCCATAACTTTTAACGTATTTTGTGAAATTTTTCGATGTACGGATATATGTGTCCATTAATCAATATTCACATAATTTTAAAAAAGTGGGTGGTGGCACGCCCACGGATTTTATTATGTTGTTTGTCCCTATTGAAGATCAGTTTTCATTGCAGATCTTTATGATAATTTCACAGTGGCTTGTTAATAGTGAAATGTTGATATCTTGTTTATTCACTTGTGGGCGGTGCCACGCCCATTTTCCAAAATATTACCAAAAAACATTTAAACATCACTAATAACATCATCAGGTGAATGAGTGTACTAAATTTTAGCATTATATCTGTATCAGTTAAACAGATATTGCATATTCCGGTTTCCTAACTCTCGTTTAGAGAACTTTAGTCCAAAAAGGGGCGTGGTCGTTCACCGATTTTTCTTATTTTCTGTGGTAGTACTCTACATAAACATAACATGCCTGGAACCTAGTTTCGTAAACCTATCTCACACCGTTCTGAAGTTATTAGCAGTCGAATTTGAAAATTGCTTGACTCATAAGTGGGCGGTGCCACGCCCACTTTCCAAAATTTTGCAAAAATAATGTAAAGAATATGAAAATTTATGTATGTACAAAATTATATTATTATAGCGGTATCAGTTAATTAGATATGGACTTTTCAATATTTCCACCTCCTTTCAATATAACTTTTATAAAAAAGTAGGCGTGGTCGCCAAGCGATTTCGTTTATTTTCTATATCTGAATTTAACACAACAATAGTATGCCCTCTACAAAATTTCGTTATACTAGCATAAACTGTTCTCAAGTTATTAGGAGTCAAAATTTTAAAATTTCTTCAAATATATGGGGGCGGTGCCACGCCCCTTTTCAAAAAATTTGGTAAAATCCGCCTTAGAACATATAAATCAATACATATTGCAAATTTTATCATTGTAGCTGCTTCTGATATTGAATTAACCCGTTTTATACGTTTTTCGAAATTTTCGATATCGAAAAAGGGGGCGTGGTTATCATCCGATTTCGCCCATTTTCAATAGCAACCTACCTTGGCCAGAAAGTAACCTGTATGCAAAATTTCATGCAAATATCTCAATTTTTACTCAAGTTATCGTGTACACGGACGGACAGACGGACGGACATGCCTTAATCAATTCCTCTTTTCAACCTAAGAACTTTCATATATGGAACTCTATATCTAACTCGATTATTTTGTGCCGTTACATAGTACCGTTATGTGGACAAAATTAATATACCCTTGTACTAGTACTAGTACGCTGGGTATAAAAAAAACTGTTGCACGCATGAGCTTTTTACTAGGTTTACTTGGAAAAGCTCCTACATACTGTGTGCCGGTTTAACAACTACGTTTGGTTACAATGGAGATTAGTTTAAAGGAATGGTGAATTTCAGTGATATTTCTCTCAGGTTATTTTTGCAATTCCTCAGTATTGCAAGACTGCCGGATTTTATAAGCTTTCTTTAACTTCTGTTTTTACTCACAAATATATTGCTAACCATACTGAATCAAATATTCAAATAGCAAGCACATATCACGGTTAGGTTATAAGATACCAAAAAATTAGTTTCTCACCACATTGTACTACTCTTTCACACACCACTGCATCACCCACCCATATCGGAAAGTATTATTGCGCAATATGTTGCGTTATTAATGTTGGGTGTTGGTGTTGCTGCGATTTCCTTATTTATGATTTTTTAGCGATATGTTTTTTCGTAGTTTTTCTTTTCATTTCAGTCGATTTATGGGTGTTGCAAATTTTTGCTTACCGTTGTCATAAAGTGTCAGCGACAGCAATTGATCTTAAAACAGTTGCAACAACAAAAACCAGTCGCGCCTTACGAGTGCTGAATTATTTCTGATTTACTCATATATTTGCATTTGTTGGCTGCTTTAATTTAACAATCAATTTTGGTTGAAGTAATAAATTAGATTATTTAATCGTTTGACTATTTTTCGACGTCGCTGGTTTTGTTTTTGGCCGACGCGTCGATGTCGGTGAGCCGCTGCAAGTGAGATCATTAAGATAACGACAAATTTATTTGTGCCAATAACGTATGTATGTATGTAGAAAATAGATTGGAATTGGATTGGAGTAGGTAAATGTGCAAATTGTTGGCTGTTTCGCTCTAGCTTGTCCACTTTTTGTTTTTTATGAATGATTTAGTTAGTTAATTTAAGTAGATGAAAGAGATCGGTCGGATGTCACAGAAGCTCGAGCACACTCTTGAAGGCATTCCAAGCTTAGGGGAAAACTATCACCCCTATTCTGCATTTCGACTTGGATCGAAAATTTCTCCGCTTGGCAACTTTGGTATTCTGCGTTTCAATTCCGCTACGTTCAACTTCGAAACTTCCAATTCTGCTAATTCTGCACTTCGATCGTAGCTCCGTTTTTCTACGTTGGAATTTTGTTGGCGGATAACTGCTTGTTTTTTATTTTGCAAACAATTTACAATTAATTTCCGCGATTTTTTGTTGAAATTCTTATAATTTAAGTAAAACGCGTATGTAAAAGTTGTAAAACGCTCGCTATATTTTGTTTTTGTGCTCTAATGATGTTTTTTGATATGTTTGCAGGGTAATTGTTTTCGACCGGTGCCGAGTGCTAATATTTGTCCAAAAATGTAGGGAGGGAAATCAAACGACGCGTTTCGATGCCAGGAATGTGAATCCGCCTACGGAGATCTAATATTTTTGGACGCGCATTAGCATCGGCACAGGTTGTAAACAATTACAAATTGGGCTTGCATTCAAAACACCAAACAATATTACTAACGAAATTAAAACTAAGGTAATGGCTTTGACTTTGCATTATATCCAAACGTGCACAGGCGGCCACTCCACAGCACCCACTCATACTTCTTTGTCAGTTCCGGGCGGCCAATGTCTTCCTCCAGCGAAAAGTACCACCTGCGGCCAGACTTAACCCTGACATGTTTAATGTTTGCTCGGCGTATGGTGTGGCCCCACGATGCGACGCCAACCATCTGTGTACCTGGTCGACAAAGCGCACTCTTCTAGCACTAGCTCTATGGAAAATACCAGCCACCTACTGACGATGTGGTAACATCCACCAACAGTGTCCTCTTGCTTTTTGTTGGTCCTTCGTTGTCTGCTACAATCAGTCAATTGATCTATAAAATTACACTAATTTATTCAATAATGCTCAAACATATAGAATTATGTTTATAAATCATAATAAAGCTTTACTTTTATTTCAAAAGTAATAATTTGTGTAATTTAAATTGCTTTGTTATGTTTCAATTTCACACATTCCAAGGCAAACAGCTGACTTCGAAAAACTTATAGCTCTTCCTCTTTTTCTTTCGATCCAAGCGTAACTCAGAATGCATATTTACGATTCAAGCGGAGCGTAGAGCGGGAACGTAATTGTAATGCAGAATAGGGGTGTATATGGCCAACAAATTATGCGTCGACTTTCTTCTGAAGAAAACGTTAACTTTTTTTGGTGACAGGTAATAGTGTCAATTGACACTATTGGATAGGTAATTGTGCTACCTTTCATTTGAGGTACCACTGTTGTGGGCGCAAAACCGCGTATGTGCAAAATTTTAAATTTAATTTAAACAAGTAAGGAAGTCTAAGTTCGGGTGAACCGAACATTAAATACCCAGCGTATTTGGTGAGCGCGCCACGCCCCTTGCTTATAAAGCTTTAACCGCTTACATGAGCCAAAGTACCGAATCGATCTTTTCAAGGGTTATATGTATCTACCATGTCCTATATATAACTTTGGAAAAGAAGGCGTGCCATGCCCATAATTTTTACGTATTTTGTGAAATTTTTCGATGTACGGATATATGTGTCCATTTATCAATATTTACATAATTTTAAAAAAGTGGGTTGTGGCACACCCACGGATTTTATTATGTTGTTTGTCCCTATTTGAAGATCAGTTTTCATTGCAGATCTTTATGATACTTTCACAGTGGCTTGTTAATAGTGAAATGTTGATGTTTTGCTTATTCACTTGTGGGCGGTGCCACGCCCATTTTCCAAAATATTACCAAAAAACCTTCAAACATCACTAATAACATCATCAGGTGAGAAAGTGTACTAAATTTATAAATTTTAGCATTATATCTTTATCAGTTAAACAGATATTGCATATTCCGGTTTCCAAACTCTCGTTTAGAGAACTTTGGTCCAAAAGTGGGCATGGTCGTTCACCGATTTTTCTCATTTTCTGTGGTAGTACTCTACATAAACATAACATGCCTGGTACCTAGTTTCGTAAATCTACCTCACACCGTTCTTAAGTTATTAGCAGTCGAATTTGAAAATTGCGTGACCCACTTTCCAAAATTTTGCGAAAATAATGTAAAGAATATAAAAATTTCTGTACATATGTACCAAATTATATTATTATAGCGGTATCAGTTAATTAGAAATGGACTTTTCAATATTTCCACCTCCTTTCAATATAACTTTTATGAAGAAGTAGGCGTGGTCGCTAAGCGATTTCGTTTATTTTCTATAGCTGAATTTAACACAACAATAGTATGCCCTCTACAAAATTTCGTTATACTAGCACAAACTGTTCTGAAGTTATTCAGAGCCAAAATTTGAAAATTTCTTCAAATATATGTGGACGGTGCCACGCCCCTTTTAAAAAAATTTGACAAAATCGGCTTTAGAACATCAAAATCAATACATATTGCAAATTGTATCATTGTAGCTGCTTCTGATGTTGAACTAACCCGTTTTATACGTTTTCCGAAATTTTCGATATCGAAAAAGGGGCGTGGTTATGGTCCGATTTTATCCATTTTCAATACCAATCTATTTTGAACCCAAATAAGTACGCATGCCGAATTTGGTGAAGATATCTCATTATTTGCTCAAGTTATCGTAATAACGGACAGACGGACGGACAGACATGCTACCGTTCCCACTCTATGGGCGGGATCCATGGTATTTTTGTGCAGAACACCTTTCTGAATTGGCAATAGAGATAACATAAAGGGAATAAAAATAAAGTGTACATGCATATACATATGTAAATAGTTAATAACAATAGATGAAAATTTGAAATAAAAAATCGCGCGATATAATAATCATTAGTTTCAGGTGATAATAAAAATTAGAAAAAAAAACCATGGATCCCGCCCATAGAGTGGGAACGGTGGCATGTTGCCACAGTAAAAACATGGATCGGAAGTTATAGTTTAATTGTGAAATAAGTCCCAAATACTGGAAAGAAACCCTAACAATTAAGACTTTCTTTAATTTTTAAATTAAGACGTTCTTCCACTTTCTTGTTAGGCGTTCTTTTTTAGGCATTCTTTCATTTCGAAAAATTAGGCGTTAGTTCGTTAGGCCTTTCTTCGCTGAGCCGAGTTTTACTTTGAGGATTCTGATTTTGGGGATTACTTATTTGGCGATTTTTTTTCGGGGATTTTGATTTTGGGGATAATGTGGTAGACCCCAATCACTAATAGTGCACATTTCGTAAAAGGAGAAACCATAATTTTGTAAATAATCATATTATAAAAATCCATCTCTTACAACACTGCGCTGCGCAGACAACCGCTGCCTAAAATAGCTATACTATTTCCATTTCCAAAAGCGCAATAGTGCCAATTGACACTATTACCACTATTACCTGTCACCCAAGGCAAATTAAACAAGGTAGAATTGACAACTGAAATTTTTTTTTTGTAGGAGTTCTTACTTCAAAAAAGTATAAACCAACGAATTTACCCTTACTGGCCCACGTACAATATTTGGGCCCCATACAATTTTTGTATTAAAAAGTTAAACCGCATTTGCAAATATCAAAATATTATTAATATAGAAATTCATAAACTATCTAATAAGCTCACTTTTGCCACCAAGTGCTACTTTGGAGTCTACCTCTTTAAAGACCTTGACCGCAAATAACAAGCATACATACATATGTATATATTAGTATAGCAACGATTTGGGTCACTGTTTACGACTATCATCAAATTCTAAAAAATGTTGGGAGGAGTACCAAAGTCACTTTTCGGTTCAAATGAAAATCGGCCTCCGGAGAATAAATACTGTTGTTATTTTGAAAAATAGAACTAATCGGAGGCGTTGCCTATAGCTTTTGTGTGAATTACATCTTTAGTTGCCGACTATTGTCCACGATTTAAAAAAATAACGCGATCCCGTCTACTAGGCACAGAAATTGTTTCATTCGTTTCCAAATATCTTGCAAACTACTCAAAAAATTGATCTCGTAATCGGATTATTATTTATGGGTACTGGGCGCGTCTATTGATACCTCTCCCGGCAATTTTTGGACGTGTTTTAGCACTCGGTTGCAGTCGTAAACAATTACCACGATTTGGTATTTCTCAAATAAAAATAACGAACTGATAAAAATGAAAAATTTTAAATCGAACGGGTTAACATTTTTTTTCATTTGACGTTAAAACTCCTACAGCAAAGAGAGAACTGTCAAGTTCGCTACTACTTTGTTTAATATACTTTGCTGTCACCCTTTTTTTTTTAAATTTCAAAAACCTTCCGTAAAATTTTAAATGTTTAGATAACTCCATTTTACATATGTATGTAAACATAAAGATTGAAAATTTTTTAAATAAATTCACACATGTGTATGGACTAAATTTCTAGCGCGAATCTATGAAAACGATTTGATCGAAAAATAATGAAATCCATCGCAGAGCTGAATTTTCTATATTTAAATACCTCATCTAGCCTTAAAAAGTGAATAGAATACTTGGTAACGAAATTTGTTGGTAAAATATTACCGGTAAGAGTTCGAATAAACTTGTTTTTATCATTATCGATGTTGTTGTTGTGAAAACTGTTATTATTATTAAGATTGCTTGCATGCATAACAACAACAATATATTGTTATCATACATGTTTACACACATACTCATGTGCATATATGTACTTATGTGTTGTTACCCGTTGGCTGGAATATTGCGCTAATTGTGCCAGCATAGGTGCCCAGACCACACCATGGGTCAGTAGATTTGAGACGATGTCAAAAAGTCAATTGCCTCAAACCCATGACACCAACATTTGCGTCAACTATATTTTTTTACTGATACGAAACTTTTTAAACCCACTTTTGATGTTACCTGTCCCGGAACTTGAACATTGCACCTTCGGTGTGGAAGGCCGACAAAACTACAAACACACCACGCGGCCGGGTCTTATAGAATATGTTTTTTTTTAATCTAGGCCGACATATCTAGTGTTTTTTTATCACTTATCTACGTTACAATATTTGAAAGAACCACGTGATAATGGATTATTTATAAATTCTTTTAACAAAACCAACTTGAATGGCCCACAGTGCAGCGTTATGACTTCGTGTGCTGGTTGTTCTTGATGCTGCTGTTGCATGATTTGACTTTTTCGGTTAATTTGTTATCATCAACAAGTCATCGCGTCTCATTACAAAAATGCGTTCACAAATACGTCCTTCTTTCTTTGATCGGCGTTGCGATGTTTGTTCTAGTTTTCTTCAATGCATTTTCAAAAAATTGGTTTTGATGCAGTTTCAACTGAATTTCGACTTATGGCATGCCCCATCTGCTACTTATTATTGCCTTTAGTGAAGTAGGGCTTCCTGTTATTTGGTAATATACAAACTAAATAATTTCTTTCGATTTTTGCAGATATTGTTGCTATGCGCTCAAGGGCATTTCTGGAAATGGGATTTCTGTTCTATGATTTCTTGTCCACCTCACTGTTTGAAATCAAAAGTACAAGTAGGAATTCTTGGCAATCGAGCTTCTGGCTATTACGCAGCTTGATTCCCAGTGGTTCAAAGTTTAAAATTTATTTTTATTTATTTATCACAGCAGATATTGATATCAATATAATAGATTAGTCCAGCTTCACCTAAATATTAGTTTCTTCGTGTGGACATAGCAATTCTCTCATGCAGTCATCTCCAGGACTTTGAGTACACAGAAGATATAGTCAAGAAAATATAGTCTAGTCTATAGTTCACTTAACAGGTTTGAACCTACCAATAAAGAGGAGGGTCGATGTTGGCATTGCAAAGTTAATCAGCCTCACTTCTTTAGGATTTCTTTCATTGCAGAGGCTGATTTTTCAAAATGTAGGAAAAAAACTAAAGTTAAAAGTGAAGTTTAACAGTTTTTATACCCAGGAAGCTTGTTGCCATTAATTGGTGTTTTGATGAGAGCTTTGATAAGCCGCGCACATGGGCTAGGAAGTACGCCACTTTGCGCAAGTACAAACAAACTCTCCTCATACCTCTACAATTCTTCACGACCTATTCCCAAAAGCCATAGAATATTCTTATAATTTTATGCATTCAATCATCAAGAAAATGTAAATATGTATATACGAGTATGTATGTGTATTTATATGTAGAGTACATTCCACGAACTCTGACGGCCGCTACAACGTCAAAATCTGAATATTAAATATTGGTTCCTGATCGCGATAAATGTAGGTCTTGCACGACGTGTTTGCCATATTCTAAAAGAGGGTCGCATCGCAAATACTTCGCTCGATCAACGTGCAGGTATGTGTGCAGGGCAGCATTGACTGGCTCATATAATTTGCCAGCGTTGACCTCGTCCGTTTATATTGTTGTTGCTATTACCAAAGCCAATTGTTGGCAGCCATAATTTAATGAAGACTTCGTTTCGAGTTTCTTAACTTTTGGCGTGCATCTGACTTACGACACCAGCAGCCTAAGGAATAAGAATGGAAAAATAAATAAATTAAAGTGCCACAGAATTAGACGAAAAAAGTTTATATAAAATAATTTAAAAAAGAATTTTCATGTTATATCATTTCTCTGGTGTACAAATTTTTAGGAAATAAAATTATTTTTCCCAAAATGTCATTCTTAAAAGCGGATTTATTTCTTTAAAGTATTTAAGTCCATTTCTTCGGGTTATCAATTGTATTTTCTATTCTATATTAAAAGCAATTGCGAAAAAATAGAAACCATAACAAGGAGGGGAAAAAGATATTCTACCTAGAATATTCACGCATCCGAAGAGTTGAAGAAAAAGATAAGCTTAATTAACATGATTAACCGGTAAACGTATAGCCAGGGTTAAATAAGCACGAAACCATACACTGAGTATGATGGAATGCGAAAAACGGTTGTTTACAGAGCCAAATTTGGCGAGAGATGGCGAAAGATCGCTCCATTATACATCATCAATAAGCCTTATTGAGCATAACAACCCACCAGGAATTTTCGTTAGGTCCTACTTGTGTTATTCATTCCAGCATGCATGATTTTGTTAGCTTCATCGCAGGTGCTGCTAAAATGTGTTAGCTGGTCATGACATTTTTGAGTATCTCATTTTCCACCTTACTATAGCAGCTTAAAGTAGGAGAAGCCGAAGTTATCAGATGACAAAGTAAGGCTGTGAGCAGCTACGAATTCAGGATCTTTAGGAAGATGTCGGATACAAAAGCAGTAACAAATATGATTGCGAAAAATGATTTTTTTAAACCTGATTTCAGTGATAAAAAGGGTCGTAAGCGCTAATGTTATAAAAAAAAATTACGCGTGTGGTCAGAGCTACTGACGAGTACATGAAACTGGCAGCTGTGAAGTGAGGTCTGCTGCTATTTTCAGGTATGAAGGAGTTATATACTGAGCTGGTTCGTATACTCACTATCTTACCTTCCTTCCACCTAACGTATGTATCATAACAACCAAATGAAAAAGGCAGCTATATTAGCATGTACGCACGATTATTTCCGAACGATCACTCTTCATTCCTTTTTGTACTATACAAAGTCATTCATGCGAAGGCGGCCATCGCCGTGCGTTAGTCATGGGGAAAAGTCATGGAAGTTGTTATGCTCCGCTGGTGAAGAGTAAGGCTGAAAGTATACATGATTTCCACCTTCGGTGGCCTACTGGGAATATCCGCAGAGAGGTGGCAATCCACACTATAAAAGCAAGCACGAGCGAACTAAGCACTAGAGCAAGACTACAGATATCGGAACCCTGAATTTACTATAGGACGAAAATCTGGTTAACATGTAGAATGTCGGACGAAGAGATCGGAAAGATCCGTACATCAAACAAGAATAACCACCTAAATCAAACAAGAATCATACCTATCAGGTATGAGTAGGCACGAGATACCTACCTCTTTCAAAAGTCTTCAGGCAGGCGTCTTATATATACCCACGAAGACGTCACTACTGTTTAAGTTCAGCTGACACTTCAATGCTAAAAATAGCTGAAAGGTAATTTTCACAATTTCTTACAAAAAAAAAAATGTTATCGTAAAAAAATTAAATACCTAAACATAACTGCAAATGAGCGAAACCCTTTAACGAGATCCATTTAGCCTCTTAACCTTTATTACCTCCTTATTTTTGCTTATGATTTGTGTATTTGCAGATCATTTAAACCTTTTGGCGTTGTTGGTATCCATGTCAAGTACGCCCCTCAATTGGCATATACAGAAACCGAATGCGAAGTAAAGCGCGGGGGAGCACCAACCAAAGTACATACGCAAAAGTAGTACTTACCCGGCCAAGTGTAGACACAATGCCACAATTTTCATGAACAATTCACCAGTTTACAACAATAACAAAGTCAGCCCTTTAGTGCACAAATGACAAGATGAACGATCACTATGAAGGTAACTCAAACTTTAAGTTTTGGCCAACGTGATCGCCTTTACCTACGTCTGCATGCCTCTTGTGCCCATTTATGCCAGTGAGAGAGCACCTTCACAATGCTTGCTGTGTTGTAAAAAGCCCTTTGCCTATGCTTTACGAGTACATTCCATATATCTGCAAAGCTTTTTTTTTTAGTCTTTTTTTACTCAACTCATTCGTCTTGATCGCAAGCTCTCGTCACTGATTTTGCTTTCATCTCGTTTGGCGTTTTGGCGTTTTTTCGGTGCCCTGTTATTAACTTGTCGTATTCGAAAACAAGATGAGGTACGATTAATGCTCGTGGCCAATTTAAAGCGCAGCAGATATCAAACATCGCCAACCAACAAACAATGACGAGCTGAACTAGCGAATGGAGAAAAATTCCAAAGAACCAAGTAGGCATGGGCAAATACCTACTGCGATTGCAAATAAAAGAAACTGATAAATAAAGAGAAAAAAAAAGTATTCTTATTTCTTTCACATTAACCGTCGTTGTTGTCATCGCCTCAGCTGCAGCGTTCAGTTGATTTTATGTTGGGTTGTTTGCAGGACCTCGTTAAGCGCATGCAAGTGCCATAAACGAGACGTACCACAAACTTAAACTTCAGCGAGCAATCTACTTACAAAAAAAAGCTACGCTAACTTGCATACACAAGCATGAATCTCATAAGAAAAAAAAAGATCTTGCGAATGAGTGGAGCTGTCGAGTTAGACCCAGCTGATTTTCTTGTTAAGCGCAAGGCTGGAAAAAAATTACTACAACAATACAACATGCAAGGCATACAAGCTTTAACTAAAACAAATACGTACATATGTATGTACATACCCGACAGAGCCCTCAGCAAACATACTTAGGTGCCAACATGCGGGCACGCTTAGTACTCTTCCACCGTCGCAGTGACCACCTATCCAACGTCAACCAATATCCGATCAAAAAACTCAAATGTTTCTTCCTGTGAAGCTATCAAAAATGCGCCTTTCACACATACTATATTTATTTGTATGTATGTATCTGTATAAGTACATACTCGTATATCGGTGATCATCTCCTGCCAACGATCGCAATGTTCCTAAACATGCTTTGACTGCTTGGCGTGTTTCCAGCCGAACGCGTTCGACTGCGAATGTTGTCTTGCTGCGCAGGTCCAACTGCCTAGTGCTCGCGCCTGCTTGAGCGCGCTGATCGCGATAGTACTTTGTGCACTTTTACACTAACCACCATAGACAGACGTCCCCACTTGGAAGGCTGCAGCTGCGAAAGTAACTTTTGTTGCGTTCTTATGATTTTTTTCTAGTTCTGCAGAGTGATGATTTTTTTTTTTTTTATTTAACACATCCTTGCGTTTGACGAACAGAACTTTGCATTATATAAAAATAAATTTGGAAAAAAAAGAGCGGCGAAATTGTTTAAAAAACAAACTAATGTTATAGCGAAAAAATCAAAGCAGCCAAAAAATGTTAACAAACCCGCGTAGCTTGTCTAGCTCATGTTAACGAAAAACGTTAACATGTTTAAGCTTTCCCCATTTCTTCCATCGATGCGATCATTTGTGTGCCTTTAACCAGCGCTCTGTGGTTTATTGCGAGCAAGTATGTTCTCTACCACTCCCTTCACCAAAACACGTTTCGTTCCCTATTTACTGCTAGTTTAGTTTTTCTCTTTACATGTCATCGACATTGCTTAGCTTTTCCAATGCAGCAATAAACAATGCCCTTAGTCAGTTTAATGACATGAGTAGATGTAAATGAAGATGGAAACCTGTCATAGCTCGAGCCATCAAAAAATTTACAAAACTTACCTATCATATATCCTCGGTTTTGATCAAATGTTGTCTTTTCCTGGGCGTCCAGCTGATTTTGGTCCTTCGACTTCGAGTTCTCTCGAGGAATTATCCAAAGTCTCTTGCAGTCTCGCAGTTGCGGCTTTAAGATACTTCTTTTCAAATACTAACTCTGTTTGAGTGGTCCGTTCTTTTGAACACCAAACATTGCTCTTACTACTTTTGTTAGCAATTTGCTGCGCAGCACTAAAAAGAAATAGAAAATATGTTGCTTTTGTTGTAAATTTATCATATCAGCTTGAATATGTTGAGCAAATTGCATTCCTAGAATTAAGTTGTAACCAATTTGTTTTGTTTGGCTTGTGTTGTTTTTGTATGAATGTATGTACGTCTACACATTGTTTGTTGGCATGTTAGATCGACTTGTAACTGATAATGCAAATGTCAAATTCGAATTTGAGATGAAGAGACAAAAGTGACACACAAATGCAAGAATTTTTCAGAGAACTAAATGCATAGCACGAAATCTTGTAATGCATTGCAGGGGTCTTGAATCGCCATTGTTGTTGCTAACATCGTCGAGAATGTCGCAATACACATGAGTGTTGTTTAAAACAAAAGCATCGAAAATTAAATAAATTTATTTAAGCACAAGTCTTAGTTTTCGTTAAAATTCGTTCTCTAATGCCATTCGATGCAATGTGAAATTTTAAAATAATAACAAAATTTTTTTATCAGCGTTATTTTATGAAATGTTATAACAATTTTGGTCACATTTTTTGTTATTATGAGAAGAAGAAGAAGAGATGGATCCATCAATAGCTGACTAATTTAATGATTAACGCCGGTTCTAGACGAATGACTGTTATTTCTATAAAACGCTGAGTACTTGTGGACTAGCGTTTATTACTAATTAAAGAGTGAATCTATGCGATCTTAGGATGGCAAGGCTTTACTGCATTCCTTGTAATGTAATTAAAAATTTGTCAATTACATTTTCAATTCCTTTCAAAACCCATTGCTTTTGAAATTACAATTCCACAAAGTAATTTTTTTCAATTCCTTGTAATCGATTTCTTGTAATTGAGAAAATAACTTTCGGTAATTTTTTTTGAGGAATTGAATTGTAATCAATTCCTTTTCTGTGGAGAAAAGTAATTGCTTACATTTTTCAATTACTGAGAAATGTAATTGTAATTGTAATGTAATTGATTTTACCCAGCACTAGTTGTAGATCGCTTAGAATCAGCTCAAAAACAATTTTTACTATTTGCCTTAAGAGGTTTTTCATTGCGATCCGTTATTTAATCTGCCACCGTATACGAGTCGTGTGAAACTCATTAATCTTGACACCCTTTCTAGTCGGAGGGAAATGCTCTGAATTGTTTTTATGATTAAACTACTAAACGATTCACTCTCTAGCCCCTTTCTTCTGAGCGAAGTGAACTTCAATGTACCCTCTCGTCCAACGAGAAATTTTAAACCACTTCTCTTGAAACAGTGCTGAATCAATTTTGAGTTAAATATTGCAAGATTTTAACTCTCATTCTGGTATATTTGATATTTCAGACTCGCTTTTCAGCATAAAAAATAAATTTTTGCTTTATTAACTTTTCTTCTGCTAACACATTGCACTGTGCTACAGTGAAAATACACTCATCAAGCGACCTAGCTAAGATTGTTTATCTAGTCAAGTGTAACGCGAAACGGTATTTGAAAAATCCGCTATACTCTCAAATTTTTTTTTATGGTTAAAAAAACCGTTTTTTCAGTTTCTACTTAAAAAAATTCATTGAAAAACCAATTTTCAACCGATTTCAAAATTCTCAACGGTTTTGGGTAGATAATTTTTGACCCTTTCGAAATATATACGGTGTATCCCTAAAGTGAGTATGCAGCCCTCTTTCGCAGCTCTAACCATTTTTGGCTTCAACAAATTTATTTTAACAAATTTTTTTTTAAGACAGTTTCTTATAATCTAACACATCTTTTTTTTAGGAATTTTTTTCTGAAGAGCTTCATTGTCTTTTTTCATATAAAAAAAATTACGTTCATAAATGTATATGGAGGAAAATCCTAAAGTCTCGAGGCCTACAATGGCCTAAAAATCTGCATACTCAAAAAAATTTTAAAAATTCTGAGAAAAGTTGAAAATTTCCATGAAAATTCGTCGAAATTTTGCAAGTTTTTCCCATATTTTTAAAATATAATTTAAAATTTATGTGTTAGATTGTGAAAAACTGTCTTAAAAAAAAATAGTTGAAATAAATTTTTTGAAGCCAAAAATGGTGAGAGCTGCGAAAAAGGGCTGCATACTCACTTTAGGGATACACTGTATAGTGTTTTATTCATTTGAAAAAAGTATGGTATGTTTTTTAAGCCAGAAGTTGAAATTTTTGCAAATTTCATCCAGTTTCCCGGTTTTGACGTCATTTTTTTGCCACTAATTAACAATGAATGAACCTCTTTGGGCATGTGTCATCGAGCCGCATTCACTACCTAAACATACCAGTTTTTATTTTTTGAAAAGGACTTCAAGTTTTCAAGTTATGTAATATATTATACTTTACTTAGCTGATGAGGTTTTCTCTGTAGCTGAGCAGTTTCAGAGCTCGACGATAAACAAACCAAAGCCTTTCAAGGACTCGGCACGAAATAACAATACGCGCACACTATGCGAATGCTCGTTGGGCGGTGGGTAATCTGTTCGGGAACTTTTACTTCCAATACCATTCCTCACCACAAGGATCAATGATCGTTTCCTAAGCGGATGTTTGCACGATAATAGAAAGGATCCTTTTCTCCTTTGTAAATAAGTCATTAAGAGACAATTTTACATAACTACCACACCATTTAGATGAAAATGGAATATCATGGAATATCATCCAAACTAACCAATTTAACCAGAGAGGTTGGGGACATACCGAAGTCTAAAGCATAAAATGCTAAAAGATCTTGGCAATGTGGGATTCAAATACCTAACATCTGTCTTTAATCTGTCCATGACACATTTTTGTTCCCGAAAATAGCAGCAGAAAAAAGTGGTGGCGCTTCAAAAGCCCAAGTGAAGCCCAATACATCCTATTAAAAGTCAATGCATCAAAGCCTAATCAGTAGAGAGAATATGTAAACATTGCAGAGATATACTTCCATTCACAACTCATTACAAAGCTTCGCATTTCGGAAAGGTCACATGAGAGCTCCAAAGTACGGTAATGCACTTAAACTTCATACAATTGACTTTCTATTAAGTTAGAGAGCGCCAGCCAACGCAGCTTAACCCAATGGGTACTAACCATTGATAATGCATACCTTTAAGTATGTGAACGAAATCTACCAAAAATTGTTTAACTCCTGTGCCGGAATTGTCTTTCCTTTCATTCGAATGCTACCCTTTCTTTCCCAATTTGTAACACTGGGCATTCAAAATTGAAGTGAATTTCCAAAAAGGTGTCTGCCACTAACATACTTACTTACTAGCAAATGCATTGTGTAAATGTGTAACTGCATACAAATACATATTTACATAAGTATGCTTACTAACGAGCTATGAAATTAGCATTTTTGGAAAGTCAGTCGAAACTTTTACTTACTTTCAGCCACATTTTTGCCTTATAAGTGAGCACTCAGCGTCCATGCGTTTGTAAGTTACTTATTTCACACCGTTGAATGTTCATACATTTACTTACATACATATGTACATAAGTATGTACATATACTAAGTATGTAAACATGTTGCACCTATTGTTTTTGAATTTTATTTATTTTTACCAAAGTGTGTCAATAATATTCCATTCAAACTCTTACAACTTATTAGGGAGATACAAATACCATGACTTGGCAATGATATAGACCCTAGAATCTTATTTGAAACTTTCTATATCAAAAAGGGGGCGTGGTTATCATCAGATTTCGCCCATTTTAAACACCAACCTGCTTTGGCCGGAAAGTAACCTGTGTACCAAATTTCATGCAAATATCTCAGTTTTGACGAAAGTTATGTCAATTTATATGATTTTCGAAATTTTCGATATCGAAAAAGGGGGCGTGGTTATCATCCGATTTCGCCCATTTTCAATAGCAACCTACCTTGACCAGAAAGTAACCTGTATGCAAAATTTCTTGCAAATATCTCAATTTTTACTCAAGTTATCGTGTACACGGACGGACAGATGGACGGACATGCCTTAATCAATTCCTCTTTTCAACCTAAGAACTTTCATATGTATATGGAACCCTATATCTAACTCGATTATTTTGCGCCGTTACATAGTACCGTTATGTGAACAAAATTATAATACCCTTGTACTAGTACTGGGTATAAAAACCAGGACTCTACACAACGAATTTCATCTATAAAAATAATAAATTCTAATTCCAACAAAAACTCTTCAATAAAAGTAAAGTGCAAAACCGCCTGTAAAATGTTAAATCAAGTTTAAATTGCGAACGAACTGGACTGGGCTGAACAAAATAAAAAAAATAAGGAAACAGTTTTAAAAGCTAAATTGATATTATTTTTCGGAATAGAAACTATAAAAAACACAGATCTTAATGTTGATTTCTAGTGGTCTAACATTGCTGGTGTAGATTCTGTAGCAGTGATCTCACGTTTCCTCTTCAACTGCCAATTACTGAAGCAAAAAAAATTAGGCGGCAAGTGGGCCGTTCGAGAGTAAATCAACTTTAAATTGGTAGGGTTTTCTGATTCCATTTTTTTATTTCAGCCTACAATCTCATTTCGAAAATTTCTTACTTATGGATCTAATGGCGAACGTAATGGTATGGTGGTAGTTGTTTTATCCTAGCACACATAAGCTTCCAGTTTCAAGTGAAGGGACAGGAAAATCAAAATGTTCGGAAAACCAGGTTACTCCTCTGCAGTAACCGCCAACCCTCCTAGGCATTTCTACTTTGAAAAAGTTTCTCAGCAAGAACTCAGCGGATCTTGGTATAAGGTGTCAAATTATTTTTGTAATATATCTCAGAAACGGTTGGGAGCATGAATACCAATGTGAGACATATAGTGATGATATTTTAAGGGGGCAATTTTGTAATTGACGACGCACGATTTTAAGGCAGAGAATGATAGACATTTGATTAGTTGTTGGTACTCTGCCGCAGTCATTGTTGAATTATTGTAGCCTTCCTACATTTTAAAGTCTATTTTTACCAAGGTCAAAGTGATGCCTCGCAGGTGTCTTCCATTGCTATTAATCAAAAAAACTTTGCTTTCAACCAGCAAGTTGGGCTGACCTTCACTAACCAAGTGTGAGATAGAGGGATACTCATTGTGTCATATCTGCGTGGTACAACTCACGATTAGAAATTCATTCTTCCACCGGGTACTCCATACCGATCTTAAACAGTTTCTGCACCAAACAGGCAACCAAGATGACTCTCTTGAAACCAAGAATTGGTTTGTTTCGCTGTCATACATTTCCCCAAATGACAAACGATTGCCACCATCTTCATTTTAATATCGAATTTGTTTGCTATTTGATTTGGACAAAATATTTTCGCAACTATTTTACAGCGAAACAATCGAATAATTACTTTGTCGCTTAAGGAATTTGACTTTTACATTCTTAAATAAATATTTTTTTTTCGCAGCGCATGAATTCATGTTATTTGCACTTGCTCAAATAATTTTATTCGTTCACATGAGCGCAATGGAAATTTTATTCAACGAGCATTTGCATCTGCTTTGCTTTCAATGCAACGCATTCAAGCGTCCAAAAACTGTCCAAAACGTTTAAGTATTCAAGATGTTGCGAACGTGTTGACGTGGCAAACAACATGTTGTAGCGTTGTTCCATTGCAATTTCAATGCATTTGGCATTGCAATGACAGGCAGCGCGGCAGAGCAAAAGCCATAAAAAGGCAAAGTGGCGATTTTGTATTCTTTTCATGTGGTTTTTTTTATATTGACTTTTCTGCATTTTGTATTCTTGTTTTCTCTTGTTTTTTTTTGTTTTTGTTAATTTTTGCAAGCAACCCATCACATTTGCAAACAAGCAGCGCCCAATGCCAACAGCCATGATTGCCGTAACGCAGCAATAGCCAAGTGATCATTATCACCTGCGACTGTTCGGCCGCTCGTTATGCTGTTGAATTGCATATACATACATACATATATACTTTTGAACACACTCAACAGCAGCCGCCGCCATAGTACATACAGCGAACGCAATTGCAATTTTCTATATAATAATAATTATCACTGCCCACTCACCGATGTGCGCCATTGATGTGCACTCAAAGGTTAATGCGAGTATTTGTAAATATGTAGCTAAGCGAGAATTTTTCTGTTCACATGCAGTTATTTGTGTTCGCCTGTATATACATATGTACGTATGTATGTATATGGAAGGATCTTGACTCAAGTCCAATGGCATTCAGCACAAGTTAGTCCAGCATACCCAACAAAATGTTTTGCCCTTCGTCAGTTTGCCCCAACGCGAGGCCGCCAGTCAACCAGTCAGTCACTCCGTCAGTCAATTGACGCAGATGATCAGTTGCATTGTAACTGGCAGTTGTATGATTTCTTTGTTGTTGAATGATGGAGGCGTGTTTTTCACCTTCGCTTTTCGTGCCGCCGTGTGGCAAGAAGCAGCGATTAAGTGTGATCATTGAGGGAATGCGCATACTGCAACAACAACAACAACATGGAATGGAAGGAGGAGCTGTATGTAGAAGCGGGTGTATTACACTAGAATTGTACATTATTGCACGCCGCTCATTATCTTGTCAACACACAATTTAGCCAAATCGATGTGCCCTTTCTTGAGGAGTTGCACAGGATATTGTTAGGTAGGCGTCACTGTCTGAGTATGTGGCAAATTTAATAGAATGACCTTACTTCGCTGTCTACATTCATCCAAAAACACGCTTGTTCATGATATGGTGAGCTCTTGCGTTTGCTTTGCGCAGCGCCTCAAAATCTGCATAATACTCGGTAAGAAAAGTTTCACACCTGTTATACTGTTTTAATGTGCATATATAATTCTGAAAAAAAAAAGTTTTGTAAAATTTTAAACGCGGTATTTTTGCAACTGTGTAAATTATAACATAAGATTGGTAATGTATGTAAGCTCGATTGTAAAAAAGGTTTGAATGTGATTCCACTTTCATTTGAATTTTTGTTTTTTCTTGCTTAATTTCATATTTTTATTTCATAACAAACAAATTTTTCAATAATGATCAAGGCGATGATCTGAGCATACCTGTCGGTCCGTCCTCATTTGCCAGAACCAACCAGATCGGACCAATACAACGCTCTCACACAATCTATTGTTCCCATAAGCTGTGTGTAATGTGGCTAGTTAAAATGGGTAAGATTAGACCAATATATCTCATAGTCTCAATATAACCGACTTACGAGATAATCATTATTTCCGATATGGATCTAAAAAGGTAAGAACGCCAAATTTTTCAAAGGTTTTACTTATTGCAAATAATTATGTGACAGTTAAACTAACTGCCCCTTACTAAAAAGACATGTTTGGCTCACCCTAAGTCACATAGTTTATTCAGATTTAGGTATTCGAAACTAAAAATTTGATTTAAATTTTATGTATGTATGTATTGCTTAAAGGTGGCAAACCAAATACAAAAACTAAAAATGGCACTAAGTTCTCCTATAAATTTTAACAGGTAGGTACTTTCTGTATAAAACAAGGACATTGTCAACAAACAGAGATTATTACATTTAAAAAATCTATTAATGATTTCAAGTCTCTTCGCAGTTCAAAACGTTGAAGGAAACGTCAGACTAATGATCGTGAATTTTTCCCTTCCCTTACAGCTACCCGACCGGAGCTAATTGGCAAGTTCGAAAGAGACTAGGAGTCAGTTTCAAAGGATTGAGATCACGAAAGAAGTAGTGCTTATAAAGTGAGACAATCTTAATGAACTTGCGCATTTACAGATATTATAGAAATTGTGAACTCACGAAAAAACCCAGCTAACCAAAAGTGCCATAAAACGCACATTTCAGTATAGTATTGGTTTGGTTTGGTAATGGTATGGTAATGGTATGGTAATGGTATGGTAATGGTATGGTAATGGTATGGTAATGGTATGGTAATGGTATGGTAATGGTATGGTAATGGTATGGTAATGGTATGGTAATGGTATGGTAATGGTATGGTAATGGTATGGTAATGGTGTGGTAATGATATTTTAATTGTATGGCAATGGTATGATGATGTTGTGATATGGCAAAAAAATGAGTAATTTGGCCATATTCCTTCATCACTATCAATATCAGTATGGATTAATGGATTAGAACGACTCGGAGATTTGAGATTATGCCCGGGCTATTGAGATTATGAGTTTCTTTCGATACTGGTTGGTGTTTCGCCCGTTTTAAAAAACCAGATTCTGTGGAAATATTTACGTAACTTTAGGTACTTTACAAATTTGCACTAAAACAAGTAAGGAAGTCTAAGTTCGGGTGAACCGAACATTAAATACCCAGCGTTAGTTTTCAGAAAAAGGGGGCGTGGTTTTCATCCGATTTCGACCATTTTAAAAACCAATCTATTCCGAGCGTAAACAATAGCGAATTTGGTGGGCGCGGCCACGCCCCTTGCTTATAAAGCTTTAACCGCTTACATGAGCCAAAAGTACACAATCGATCTTTACAAGGGTTATACCATGTCCTATATATAACTTTGGAAAAGAAGGCGTGCCATGCCCATAACTTTTTACGTATTTTGTGAAATTTTTGATATACGGATATATGTGTCCGTTAATCAATATTTACATAAAAGTGGGTGGTGGCACACCCACGGATTTTATTATTTTGTTTGTCCCTATTTGAAGATCAGTTTTCATTGCAGATCTTTATTATACTTTCACAGTGGCTTGCTAATAGTGAAATGTTGATATTTTGTTTATTCACTTGTGGGCGGTACCACTCCCATTTTCCAAAATATTACCAAAAAACCTTTAAACAACACAAACCTTTAACATCATCAGGTGAATGAGCGTACTAAACTTTAGCATTATATCTTTATCAGTTAAACAGATTTTGCATATTCCGGTTTCCTAACTCTCGTTAAGAGAACTTTAGTCCAAAAAGGGGCGTGGTCGTTCACCGATTTTTCTTATTTTCTGTGGTAGTACTCTACATAAACATAACATGCCTGGTACCTAGTTTCGTAAACCTATCTCACACCGTTCTGAAGTTATTAGCAGTCGAATTTGAAAATTGCTTGACTCATAAGTGGGCGGTGCAACGCCCACTTTCCAAAATTTTGCAAAAATAATGTAAAGAATATGAAAATTGATGTATGTACCAAATTATATTGTTATAGCGGTATCAGTTAATTAGATATGGGCTGGCAATATCTCCACCTCCTTTCAATATAACTTTTATAAAAAAGTAGTCGTGGTAGCCAAGCGATTTCGTTTATTTTCTATATCTGAATTTAACACAGCAATAGTATGCCCTCTACAAATTTTCGTTATTCTAGCATAAACTGTTCTGAAGTTATTAAGAGTCAAAATTTGAAAATTTCTTCAAATATATGTGGGCGGTGCCACTCCCCTTTTCAAAAAATTCGATAAAATCGGCCTTAGAACATCTAAATCAATACATATTGCAAATTTTGTCATTGTAGCTGCTTCTGATATTGAATTAACCCGTTTTATACGTTTTTCGAAATTTTCGATATCGAAAAAGGGGCGTGGTTATGGTCCGATTTTACCCATTTTCAATACCAATCTATTCTGAACGCAAATAAGTACGCATGCCGAATTTGGTGAAGATATCTCATTATTTGCTCAAGTTATCGTGTTAACGGACAGACGGACGGACAGACGGACGGACGGACGGACGGACGGACGGACATGGCTCAATCAAATTTTTTTTCGATCCTGATGATATTGATGTATGGAAGTCTATATCTATCTCGATTCCTTGATACCTGTACAACCAACCGTTATCCCAACAAAGTTATAATACCCTTGTACTAGTACTAGTACGCTGGGTATAAAAACAGAATGACTCGTTGACCGAATAATGATCCTTCAATTAACAAGACAATAGTTTTCTTTGCCCAAATATTCAAGATTAGAAAACAATATCGGGAACACATCAATGCGACGCATAAGTGAGTACACTTTCTGAGACAAGGCGTTCTTCCACGCAACCGTCAAATATCAGTGCTCGAAAAAAATTGTAACCACATCCATTAAAATCAAACCGAACAAAGAAGAAAAAATTAGTTGAACAAATGAAAACAAAAAAAATCTCAAGCAAACAAACAAAAACCATTAAACAAGGCAAGAGGCGAAGTGTTAAAATGTATTCAGATTTGCTTTTGTGGTCAAAAGACGTCAGAACAAGGTAACAGCAGTAAACTGTATCGCGAACAGGATATATCAGCGTTTATTGGTAGTGATTTGAACGACATTTACAAGTTTTTCAACAACAACAAGATGGGTAACAAGCATTACAACAAAACAACAACTTGCATGCGCGTACATCTGAAACAGATCAACACAACAACTTAAAGCCTACAACTAAAATCAGAGCAAATGCCGCTGGGGCTGTTAAATGCGTCTGGACCACGTGATATAACTACATATACACACATACATATATACGAACTTGTACAACAAATACAAATATTGTAACAAGAGGAACTGTAGCACAGAAAAAAAAGCTAAATATATGGCAAGCAACGCAAGAAATTGTCTGAGGTACAACAACAATAACAACTATGTTAATCATATGCAATAAACGGCGCTGCAAAGTTGATGAAGCCTTGGGTGGACGCTATCGTGCCAACTGCCATAACAATAGCAACAAAAGAATAACAACAAAAACAACACATTCTTTGTTGGTACCATCGACGTGTTGAAGACGATGCGACGCACATAAGACGACGTTCTGTCGTAGACGGTTGACTGGTTGTTACAATGCGGCTTGACTTGACTCGACTCGACTCGACTTGGCTTGGCATCGGTTAGCTCGACTTGTCTTACCTTGAGTTGGACGCTTGGCCTGCGCGGAACGGTCAGCGCGCGTTCATTGGAATTTGCATTTTACATGATCGAAAATTGATTTTTCGTGTTAACCAACAACGTTGGTAAATTGTTTGCAACAAATTCAACCGCCGCAGCCTACAGCAATGGTGGCAATTGAAACAAAAAATAAAATCCAAAACAGTAAAACAAACAAAAATAATGAAATTCGGAAAAGCAGCGCACAGTTAAATTAACGGGTATGAAAAATATGTCAGCAAAGCACACACGAAGAGATATTCGGTATAAGTTATCTAAAATCCGCGTTAATCAAATATTCTTACTTTCATAAATACATACATAAGTCATACTTGATGATATATAAAAATTAACTCTAACCTGAAGCAAAATGTACCCATCTTTGAAAAATTAATTTTAAGTTTATTTACGTCCTGTAAATTATAATAAAAGTCAGCAAAAGACTCCAAAACACAATCTGTATCAGCTGGTAGCTACTTTTTCCACCTTTGACCCTTAAACACTCCTGATTCCAAGTTCTATTTTTAAAATACCACTGACCAAGGTGCGTAATTAAGTTTGTGTTTGCCAACCATTTAAATTCTAAAACCGGCAGGCTTTCACAAAAGTAAAAAAAATTTTATTTCGTTTGTTAATTAAGAATTAATCCTTGGTTCTTAGAGCCATCAGCGCAACCAAGGAAAGGCCAGATACTTACGCACTCTTCTCCTTCACTTTCATTGGTTAAAAAGTGGTTTACTGAGTTCGGTTGTGATCGTACGAACGCAGGAAACACCGAGCTTTAAATTCGCCTAAGAGAAGTACCTAGTCTACTCTACTTAATGACGTCATGTGTACCGTGCTTGATCATAAGCGTAATCGCGTGGCAACTTCAAAAGAGTGTTTGGCGGTGTCCTACCGAATCTGAACAAATTTTAGACCGGGTTTCTTACCGTAGAAAGCATAGATCCATCGCACCACATCACCAAAAAAGTGGTCAAAGCATGCCACAGTTTTCTGGCATGTTATTCAAATCGACCATCTTGGAAAGGAAGAAATGAAGACTTAGAAGAAAATGAAGGAATGTAAAAATTGGAAAAAATATTGGACTAAGTGTAATTGCTAAATGAAGATCAAGTAGAGAAGTAATAAGCTTTTTGCCAAAAAAAATGTATCTATGTATTATTTATATTACTATTAATTTATTTCATTTCGCTAATTTTAATTTTAAAACTGCAAAATCTCGTATACCACGAAAAAGAGGAAACAAAAGGATTTTCTACTTTAAATACGGCATATATGATTTCCCAAAAGAGTAACTCCCCATATTAAAACAATTAAATTTATTTATTCTAAAGCTCTTATAAATCAAACTTCATTTTGAAAAGATTTGTAAAGTAATTTTATTATTTTATAAATTTTGGAGAAAATCTTTAAACTGTATTGCCCAGATTTGAATTTATCACAGAAACTATGGCAATGACTTTAATATTACCACTGTTGCTACTAAAGCAAAATTTTAACTGATTTTAATTATCCATGCAAATATTGTTAGCATGTTGGTAATGTTCATGGCAGTTACTTTTTATTGAAATCATTATTAATTTTTTTTCTAGGTTGCTACATTGTAAAACAACTAAATAGCAGTTCGATTCTAATTTTATATTTTTTCAACATTTTTAATCAAATACATATGTATCTATTTTATACGTAAAATAAATACTTATTGTTTGATAGCTTATTAAAATAAAATAAAAAAGCATGCAATTCAAAATTGAAATATATAAGGTTTAACTAGTTATAAAGGCTGGACCTGACTAAACTAACTAAAGCATTTGGCGTGTTCCAGTTAAACACAAACCCAGACCTGTATAAAATTTTGCATGTAAATGCAACAACAACGCTGTGATCTTGATATTTTTCTGGGTCAATTTCGGATCCGTAGTAGTAGATTTTTTTGTAGTAGATTTTTTGACAGCCAACCCTTATTTGCTTAGTAGTACAAACATGCATATGTATACACACTTATTTACACAAACAACTCTCATGCAGCTGACCCGCATCGTTCCTGTTAAATTATGACAGTGATCCGACCCAGGTCAGCAAACTGGAACGCAACTATTGTGTACCATGTCAAGTGTGATATCTTAAGCATAGACGTCAAAATTTTTAAAAAAAATTAACACCTGTTTTTTTATATTCTATGTTGGATTCATCCTGCATCTCGTTCTATCATTCGTTAGAAGATAGGAGCAGCGGATGCGCCGCCATGCTGAAGTGCCTCTGATGTAAACAAAAAACTGAAAAAAACTCCATTTTGAAGTGCCTGTCAAACGTTTGACGGATAACATATCACACTTGTACTGATACACAATGTACTAAAGCAAAATTTTAACTGATTTTAATTATCCATGCAAATATTGTTAGCATGTTGGTAATGTTCATGGCAGTTACTTTTTATTGAAATCATTATTAATTTTTTTTCTAGGTTGCTACATTGTAAAACAACTAGCAATTCAGACGTTCAATTCTAATTTTATATTTTTTCAATATTTTTAATCAAATACATATGTATCTATTTCATATGTACAATAAATACTTATTGTTTTATAGCTTATTAAAATAAAATAAAAAAGGATGCAATTCAAAATTGAAATATATACATAAGTTTTAACTAGGCTGGGCCTGAGAAGAACTTCTAAATATAGGCTATGGCTCTTAGGTTTAGCTCGACGCACAAAAACATGGCAGTTGTTGAATTTGTGGGTTTTGAGAACGAATGATTGTTTATATAATCACCCCTATTCTGCATTTCGACTTGGATCGAAAATTTCTCCGCTTGGCAACTTTGGTATTCTGCGTTTCAATTCCGCTACGTTCAACTTCGAAACTTCCAATTCTGCTAATTCTGCACTTCAATCGTAGCTCCGTTTTTCTACGTTGGAATTTTGTTGGCGTATAAATGCTTGTTTTTTATTTTGCAAACAATTTACGATTAATTCCCGCGATTTTTTGTTGAAATTCTTGAAATTTAAGTAAAACTCGTATGTAAAAGTTGTAAAACGCTCGCTATATTTTGTTTTTGTGCTCTAATGATGTTTTTTGATATGTTTGCAGGGTAATTGTTTGCGACTGGTGGCGAGTACTAATATTTGTCCAAAAATGTAGGGAGGGATATCAAAAGACGCTTTTCGATGCCAGGAATGTGAATCCGCCTACGGAGATCTAATATTTTTGGACGCGCATTAGCATCGGCACCGGTTGTAAACAATTACAAATTGGACTAGCATTCAAAACACCAAACAATATTACTAACAAAATTAAAACTAAGGTAATGGCTTTGACTTTGCCATTATATCCAAACGTGCACCGGCGGCCACTCCACAGCACCCACTCATACTCTGTAAACTTCTTTGTCAGTTCCGGGGCGGCCAATGTCTTCCTCCAGCGAAAAGTACCACCTGATGTCAGACTTAACACTGACATGTGTAATGTTTGCTCGGCGTATGGTGTGGCCCCACGATGCGACGCCAACCATCTGTGTACCTGGTCGGCAAAGCGCACTCTTCTAGCACTAGCTCTATGGAAAATACCAGCTACCTACTGACGATGTGGTAACATCCACCAACAGTGTCCTCTTGCTTTTTGTTGGTCCTTCGTTGTCTGCTACAATCAGTCAATTGATCTATAAAATTTCACTCAATTTATTCAATAATGCTCAAACATATACAATTAAGTCTATAAATCATAATAAAGCTTTACTTTTATTTCAAAAGTAATAATTTGTGTAATTTAAATTGCTTTGTTATGTTTCAATTTCACACATTCCAAGGCAAACAGCTGACTTCGAAAAACTTATAGCTCTTCCTCTTTTTCTTTCGACCCAAGCGTAACTCAGAATGCATATTTACGATCCAAGCGGAGCGTAGAGCGGGAACGTAATTCTTATGCAGAATAGGGGTGAATTTTTATAATACTATTGTTCACGATCAAAAATAGGGTAAACTTGCTCTTTCGAACCAGTAAAGAACTCGGCTGCTCCTCTAGTTTTCCGATCTAGCTTAAAAGCGCCCGATCTGCAAAACGTAATTTTAAACTAATTTTGATCGCTTAAGAAGTTAAAGTTAGACAAGTGTATGTATATTAACTTTTTACGTGTGACGTTTGTCAATTTATGTACTGTATAACAAACAAATTAGAAGAAGAGGAAGAAATGCTTTCCCCATAAGTCGGTTTATTCGTTATTGTTGATTTCATTATTTTAGGGCAACAAAAGCACCTGTCATTAATGTTAAAAAAATAAACAAACAACAGCTCAAGTCAGTGAGTCCATCAACGCTTAGGTGGCGGCTTTATGGCTGGCCTGGCCCTTTCAGTTTGCGTTCAAGCAACAACAATACGGTTGAACCAATACGAGCAGCATGGTGACACCACATTGAACACCTTTCTTGTTTTGTTGGATATGTGAAATGTTGTTGTTTTTTAACTCAGTTGAATTGTTTCATTATCGTTGTGACAATTGCTAACATTGGCTTTATTGTGTTTGTTGGTATTTCCAGTACAATGTGTGACATTACCGCCACCATCAGCGCGAACAACATGTCCGACATAGCCATTATAGGCACGGTTGTTGTATGGGCCATAATGTGACGGCGTTATAAATTTGTTATTTCTGTTATTTTTGTACATACATGGCTTTTGTGTTTTATTGTTATTATCATCGAGTAACATGTTTTCGTACGTTAAATTTCTCGACTTTGTCGTTACAAATTATGCGCTTCACATTTAAATGAAAGCTCGCACCAACGTACATATGGGCCGGAACACATTTTCTCTGTCCGACGACGTGTCTCTGAGCCGTTTCAAATATATTTATTAGGTTTGTTGGCATCCCCTGAAATATTGTTTTTATTTGAGCTTGTGCTTGACGGCATGCTGTCCGCGACGCAACCCAGTTAGCAGTTTAGTTTTTTCTCTAGATAGATTTGAGTAACCACAAGTAATCAAATGTATGCTGAAAAATGATAAAGAATTTCCAATCATCAAAAAATTGTGGAGCTGTGAGAATTCGACAGAGTGTTCGAGGGGAAATAGGTACATGCGCGGGGGTCGAAATTTATCTGGCCCTAATTGGAATTTATTTCCCGTGAATAGAATCAAAATAAAATCTTCCATTTTACTTTGTTTCTGTTTCGTAGTCAATTTCATAAATGCGTTTCAAAATAGATAATTTCTTCTCCCATATCTTGAGAAGCCTTAAGCTCGCATTCTTTTGCATTATTCGTGGTAGGATTCCCGATTTCATTTGTATTCGTCGTTGTCATTTAATTTTTCATAATTTCAAATCGGCGAGGGATTCAACGAAGAGTATAAGCATTTTTCTTATGAAATCGGCCATCTTCACGACTTTTATTATTTACTATTAAACCGATAAGATATGTTTTATTCGTTACACCAATTATAGCAGCACTCACCTTACCTTTCGTTTGCTACCTATATTGCACTAAACACATTTTGGCTCAACTTGGTCCACATATCGGTCGATATCTCCGAAACTGGCAGAGCTATCGGAATAAATGATGGCTGGGATTTTAAGTTAAAGGTCTAGTAATAAGTTCGGCAAAAGATCCATTCAATTCCATTTAGCAGTTTTTGAGCGATGCGCGCCAAATATACAAACAGACAGAGGGACAAAAATTCTAAACCCAGTTGATTTGGCTTCCATTGGTTTAATAATGCTCCCTAGTATCGATTTGTTTTTTAAATATCTGCAATGACCTATTACAATTTTACAGCTAGAGATTGCTAGTTGGGATATTTTTTGTATCAGCAAGTAGAAAAATGTCAGCTTTATAAGCACGTTCATTTTCGATGAAGGTGTTTAACGATGACAGCCATGTACAACAAATAAATTGCAAACAACAACACAATTTGTTTCAAACAAGAACAAACTCAAAAGTCGTGTTAAAATACGCTAAAGGAAAGTGCTAAAAATTAAAAACATACAAGTTTTCATAAAGAGATTTTATCATTTCGCACAAACAATATTATCTACCGGACAATGGCAGTCATTTGACATTGAATGGTCCTTTTATGAGTTTTGCAATTGGATTGTGCGTCCGTCAACGAATTGACAAAACCAATCACTTTAAATACACTTTTGCACGACAATAGAAAATAATATTGAAATGGAATGAAGGATTTAAATGAAACCAATGTTGACAGCATAAAAATGTGATTACCTTGTTTTTTTTTTATTATGATCATTTTGTTTATTGTAACGATAATTTCGTGTAAATAATATTTTACAACATGAAATTATGGGCAATAATAACCATTTACATACACAAAAAAGATATGGATCTATTCGAATAATTATTTTTTAGCAGTACATTTTTGAATTTGAACAATTTTATTTAACGGATGATAGAATTTACGAAAGAACAAAAGTTATTCAGAGAGAAATTATTTTAATATTGTATAATAATATATTCTCTTGTTGTTTGTAATTTTGCGTTCTAAAGTTCTACCTGCTCATTATTACCAAAGCGTATGCGATGCTGGCTTTATGCGGCGCAACTGTTTTGGGCGTTTTCCGACGCCAATACTCTTAAATTATTGCACTCGTCTTTAGTAAGGTCCAGGCTGGAGTATGCGGTTGTTATCTGGCGGCCTTATTAAGATGTTAACATTGATAGATTGGAGTCAGTTCATTTCAATGTACTCCGTCGAATTCTTCGTAGTAATGAGATATTTTTTGTGGGTGTTGCTAGAACGGTTTATGCAATGAACGCTCCTCTAAGAAGGACACTTTCTGAATTGAATGATTTTTGTTTATCAAAGTTTAATTTTAAGAGCCTACTGATAAGATATTATCACAACCTTTACGTTAATACATCTAGATTGTGTTAAGCATATTTGTAATCTTTTTTACACAATCTGTAAACATCTTGTTTGTTGATTTTTTAATATAAATAAAATTAAAAAAGACTTATGTATATTCAAGGGATATAAATTAATAATAAATTAGGTTGGAAATCCCAAATCAGGATTTTTCACCGCGAATGTCAGCTTTTTATGAGACCAACCCAGCATACAAACAAGTAATCAAAACACAGTGGTATTTGTATGATAAAAAAGCTCTTAGTCCGCTTAAAGCTTACAGCAATGTTTATTTCAGAATGTCGGTTTGCATAAGTATTAATGTCAATTACATAATTTTCGTTAATTTCCTATTGCAAATATTTTTATTTTTTGCCTAGAAACAATTGGTTGATGAAAGCTCCAGTAGGCACCGAAATTGAAAATTTCTTTAAACAAAATGAAGTGTATATTATCAGTTATATGCCTAGCAATACAGGAGTGAAAACTTTATTTATGCAATGCATTTTTTTTTAGTAATGCACGGACACACATACAATAAATATGGCAATTATCAATTTCTCATTATGTATAACGTATAGCTAGCGGAATATCACATTTATATTTTAATTCGCAGACATAAGTTATCTCGAGATTTTTCCCTGTAACTGACTCTACTTTTCTTGTTGGATCTAACAGCAGTAAATGTGAAGTGGATACCACTAAGGTAAAATGCCAATTCACCTGCTTCTTACTAAGCCACACATGGTTCGTTATTGTATATTCCCAATTCGGACATAATAAGCTGAATTCCCTATTCACATAAAAGTTCAGTTATTGCTCTCCACTCATATGATGAATGTAGCTACTGAGCAGTCTCTTTTAACTTCTTTTACTCGCAGGCATCCTTCTCATAGTCCGACAGACAGTTAATGATAAGCATTTTAACAAATCACCTCACTAATATCCTACTTAAAAAGCCTCTTCTGTTCTCTACTCTTTCAGCAATAAAGGCAATGCATAAAACACAAAAGTCAAAGGAAATTTCCACACAAATGACTTTTCACGCTTCAATCATTTTGCGAAACAGCCCAAACAATTCAACAGTCGAACAGTGGTAGAGTCAAAAGAGGTGGCAGTGGCAATGAATTCCTTACGAACAACAATGGCAGCAGCTCATCAACACCACAACCATCACTCGCAGCCAAGGTAGAAGTAATCAGTGCAATATACAATGGAGGTAAACGCAGAAGCGAAGATGCTACATTAAGAGAGCTGCTGACATCAACGGGACCGCAGTTTGCAACGGCCTGGAGAGCTTTATACAACAGTCGTTTGGTTGTATTTGTTGCCCTGCAGTCAAATCAACTAGTTGTATACTATAGCCACACGAGGCAGCTAACTGTTTTTTTATTTAAGACAAAATACACCCCCCTCAAATTACACCATTTCCAAGAGTACTTAAGAAACAGTAAAATGTACTTCAGAATAGTCAATTCTTCTTCAGAAATTGTAAAATGAATTTCAGAATAGTCAATTGTACTTCAGAAATTGTAAAATGAATTTCAGAATAGTCAATTGTACTTCAGAAATTGTGAAATGTACTTCAGAAGCTGTAAAATGTTTTTTAAAATAGGCAATTGTACTTCAGAGACCGTCCTTAGCTGGATGAACCCGGTTCGCCCCGGTACTGCCCGACTGGCTTGGTGAGCAGTGAAACATTCTAGGATCCTAAGGAAGGTAAGATGGGTATTGAGGGGTGAGAGGCCTCATATTGGTTGATCAACCATAGTACAATTTTCGATTTCTGAAGTACAATTTACCATTTCTGAAGTACAATTGACTATTCTGAAATTCATTTTACAGTTTCTGAAATATAATTGACTATTCTGAAATTCATTTTACCATTTCTGAAGTACAATTGATTATTCTGAAGTACATTTTACGGTTTCTGAAAATCATTTTATGCATTCTAAAGTACACTTGGAAAAGGTGTAGTTCAAAATAGACCAACAAATTCAATGTTCAGTTTTAATTTCATTTGTTAGGTAAAAATAATTGAAATTCTGTTGGGCATTGTTTATAACTACTCGGATGAGGGAGAGACATGTATGTATATAGTTTCGAGCTCTTGTGATGGATTTCAACTTTGGGCCTCCTAGTATACTTCAAAGTGTTAAATATTTATCAGTGAATAGGCATACATTTTAGACCAGTTTAGGATGAGTTAGAAAGTTTTATTGACATACTAGTTTTGTCCTGGTTATGGTGTAGGGTAGAAAGCAACTATAATACGAGTACATACAGCATACAAAAATACATTTGTAGCGCAGTGAGGTGTGTTTCATGAACTTGGAAAAGATGTCAGTAGTTCAGCATTCAGGTGGAGTTATGTGAAGGTATTGCAGAGAATTTAAAGAAAAAAATGGCTTGAAAAATTGCATTTGTATATGGATACGAACGAGTATGTGGACGATGGCAACAGTCGATATATATATTTTTTTTTCGTTTACAGACACGCAGGATATGGCGCTGAAAACTTAATGATCACTTTTCAAATTTAATGACGATCCTAGACTGCAGGCAGTCAGTCATTTAAAAAGAAGATGCACCACGAATGCAAAAATTCAGTGTACGATATTTATTTAGAATTCCGAAAATTTCACAAACATAATAAAATTAAAAATATTGCACATAATCTAGTGCAACGCTGCAGGAATAAGCGAACCGTCACGCATGCAAAGAACTCATCAACTCGAACGGAGGGGTTGGACCTAGCCAGTTTCAGTGGTCGCGCAGGCTACACAAGTCAGTGCCGGAGCGTATCGGGTACATATCCGGCACTGTCCTTTGGACAACACTCACCAAAACCTTAAGGGAGTGTTTTAAGTCGCTAAAAACAATGAAACAACAGAATGGAACTCAACTACATCGCTTAACCTATCTCCCATTTCCACCTATACAAACAGATAAAAGTTCTGAAACACAAAAAAAAAACTTGAAATAGAATAAAATAATTGATATTTCTGAATTTGATTTTTTGGATGTACATTGTACAACGCAATCCAAATATTGAGAAGTATGATGCTGTTTTTGGTCATATTTCGAGGGGTAGGTTTGTGAAAAACTTTAATAACTCAGCCAATTATTGACGGATTTGGACTATTAGGGTATCATTTGAAAGGTATTTTCGAGACGTTGCCATTTCTGCAAAATCTAATTTTGGTCCAATTTTTCACATTGCGAATATTAGCACCCAGTTATACAATGATACAATTTTTAAACTTTTTTGTGCTTACCTTTTGCACTCCATCATCTCAGATACTTTTTATTATAAAATATTTTTTCATACTCCTTTTATACATAAAAAAGGATACTTTTACCTTTTTAACGCGGTTTAGCTCCGGTAAATCTTAATATTTTTTCAAATATTTTGGGGGAGTCCCTAGAAAAGAGTGAATTTTGAAATTCCGGTGGAAACATTTCACCTTTTTTTGGCGAGGCACCTTAATGTACATATGTATATACGTGAAATGAATCGGAAGTTAGGTAAAATGTTGGTCTACTTTTTGCACGAACATAAATAAATATTTATTTATTTTAAGCAACAGTAGCTGTATATTTAGATATTGCACAAACCCCAGAAGCAGACCGCCTTGTATAATTTCGACTGTGGGATGACATCCGATATACTACAGTCAGTTATCTCAGAACTGCATGCCATTGGACATACCGTTATTCCGACAGGAAAGACTAAAGTCTTAACAAGTCATTACGCGTATCTACCGACCACCCGTACGTGAAACATTCTACTGGCGAAGGGAGGAAATTGTAATAAGAATCTTTTCAATCCAAATATAATTAAAAATGCCAACTGTCGCTTTTGAACTTGTGAAAATAGCAATACAATCGAACTAATTCTTATTCGTAACCTTAGCCTTAGTTCTCAGTCAGAAATTCGTACAATCGAACTAATTCTTATTCGTAACCTTAGCCTTAGTTCTGAGTCAGAAATTCGGGAAATTCGGTTTACTCGTCAACCAATTTTGGTCGTCCTAAATTTGTTGCACTCGTTTCAAAACGATTTTTTCTGTTTCAAACATTTAATTAGGAATGTTTGATATTTATGTGTTAAATAAATCCTAAACATAAATACGCATTGAAACACTAATAAACTGGAATTACGCCCTGACGCCAATAGTTTTCAAGATGTCAGACAACTAATTTTTTCCGCGTATTATCATGTATTCTCTTTCATGATCCGTGACAGACCATAAAACTATAAAAAAAAACCTTCGCGTTGCAAAAAAACAAAAAATAAAAACGAAGTCACACCAACCATCTCAGTCTATGAAAATTAGCAAAATTAAGTTCGCTTGAAGAACGTTTACGAGGAAAACAGCGACTGCTATGTTGGCTGCATTGTTGGCATTGTTGGATTGCCAGGCAAAGAGTTTGCGATTTATTTTCTGAGGAAGCAATAATTATAGTAGCTGATAGTGCAGCATGGCTAAGCTTCGCTGTACAAAAACGCGCCTTACCCAAGCAAATCAAGAGCAACAACACTTTTTACTAAGCACATACATACACTGGATTTGCCAGCCTGCGTTCAACTTCGTTCGAAGCTATCGCTATCTGAAAATTGCAATGCTTAGTCACTGTATTGAGGTGTAATAAAAAAATATATATACACATATGTATGATGCAACAACAACAACGAAATCTGCAACAGAAACTGAAAATTAAAATTGCGCAAAATCAAAGCGTATCATAGGTGGAGTCATCAACTTTGCAGCTAAAAATGTTTCAGTTTAGCACGTCATAGTGTGCTCAGACAGTTGGTCAGTTAGTCGTCATGGAGGGTTTTTGTTCGGTTCAAATTTTACAACCGGCACACATTTCATACTTGAACAAACATAAAAATTAAGTTAATTGCGTCTAGATTTAGATAGGAGACCCTCATAGCTACCTTCGAAAAAGTTCACATCGCACACATAAGAATGAAGAGGCTGTAATAAAGATGAGGCGAAGAGCGAAATTTATTTGAAACTTATTGTCGCTGTAGGTTTAACGACAAAATTATTATATGATGTTGAAAATTGTTTGTCAAATATTAATCCGTTACGCCCCAATCCTAGCCCAACTGTCGTGGGAAAAGTTATTTTAATCTGCTTGTCATCTCTGTTTGGTTATATAAGCAGCTAAGAGATCAATAGTGAGAGGCAAAAGACACCTTGTTAATTGACTAGCTTGCAGTTATACTCCAATAAGCTGACCCAGCAGTCGTTGTTTTCGCCAAAATTAGGTTGCTCCTTCTTTCCAAATCAGCTTCTATATCGATTACCGTCTCTGTAAAATCTTTTTGATAAAATACGTTTATCAGATATTAATTAGATTTTTAAAAAAGTTCCTTCTAATTATTCAAGAGCTGAAAATTATGTACATCTGTATTTGTGGCTTCTTTATATATGTATGTATACATAAAAGCATTGCTATATCGTTCACATACATTTTGGTTTGTAGGCGGTATTCCTTTAAAATCGGATAAATAAAGGGGGCATTCAATTTATGCGACCGGATGAATCATGGCACAAAGACTTTTCGCCGACAACTTAAAATTTCAATTGAAATGATGCAAAAAATATCAAAAATATCATAGAATGGTAAATTATACCGCTTTTGTATATAAAGCTCGTTACGCTTAAGCAAAATTCTTTCTTGCGTTGGAGAGTGAAACGATAACCACAGCCGTCATATCCGGCAGATTCATACATCTGTTTGTCTGTCCCCACATTTCAATTGACACTACACACTTGCATACATCATCTGCATATTATACTTCTCATGGTTTTCAACAATAGTTGACATATTCAAAAATAAATAATTATACAAAGGGGGTTTTAGTTCGAGCTTTATATGTTCTGCAAAATGAGGCGAATGAATGAGGATAAGACCTAATTGTTTTGAGCGACCATCTATATTTTCTTAAAAGTTTTTTATGTAAGAAATACGCTCGGAGCTCGCCGTCTCTTTCATTTTGAGTAAAGTGATGCCTACAATATACTCTGTTGTTTTATTGCTGTAATGAACTTTGGTGAGAGTTGTACTAGTAGTAAAGACTTGGTATTACCAAAAGTAAGTAGGGTTAATTTGGTGGACTTATTATTAAAGTTTACGTAGAAGGGCCGACTCTTTCCTCAAAAACACTTGTTGGATCCAACTAACTTCCATTTGTAGATAATTCAACATTTATCCACTTTAAACCAATCGCGTTCGAAATGAAACACCCTATGCAAGTGTATATGCCTTCATGCTGCAAGCATAATTATTTTTGTTCAGCTGCTAAGCAGCGCTTTTGATCGAGGAAGAATCACGCGTTGGCATATCAATTACAATCCACACTCAATTCCACGCCAAAAAAGGAAGAAATTGCTTGATTATTGCTGACTGGCGAGCTTTGACACTTGTGCGCTGTTTACTTACATACCTAGGTATAGTGTTGTTTATATATTTATTTGTTTATTTCTCAATAATTCAGACATTAGGCATTGTAAGCGGAAGTTGAGCAAGACTCAGATCAAGCAAACAATAAAAATAGGATATACATATGTACTAACCAGAGATGATAGTACCGATATTCCGAGATTTTGCTGGATTAGAAAAATTCCAAACCGCATTAGCGAGATTTTTGTCAAACGCTTTTCAGACACGTTAATTTATTTTTAAGGAAACTAAACGTTGGTTTGTAACATACTTAATTAAAAGAATCGATATTGATATTCCATAAAGCCATTATTATTCGTGTGATAGTGATAGTGATAGTTATAGTGATAGTGATAGTGATAGTGATAGTGATAGGGATAGTGATAATGCTAGGGTAAGATGAATAATAAATAAATTATATGCAAGAGGAGAAGCAGATGAAGAATAAGAAAGGAGGGTAGGTAGGCAGAAGAATATGGATCTAATATGTGAAGAGACAGTCTGCCGAATCTACTAGTTAGGACGAACATATATATATATGTATAATTATTTATAAATTTTCTACGGATTTGGTTTCGCGCCTGATTCCGAAAATTGTTATTTTTGTTGGTATTAACATTCCAAGAATGATCAATAAAATCTCGCAACGAAAGTCCAAGGGAACTCACAGAGGTATCTTCCGACTCGGTGAGAAGGTCGTTTAGTTGTTGCGGCTTAGTGATGTGATGTCGGATCTCACCTTATTCCGAAATATCGGAACTTCTGAGTTGCATTCTTTTAATATGTAATTTGGCTCATTTAAAGACAAATTAAACAACATTATAAAAAGCATGGAGCTCTTCTTACTTGTTTCTACTTAACTCTATACTTTTGAAACGCTGTGCGTCTGTTCGATACCAGTAAATCAAATTTGAAGAATTCGATTCCGGTTCCGTTAAATTCACTTCCGTAGCATCCTTAACATATATGTGCATCTGTATTAAACGCATATGAGAACTGTGAAAATATGCGTAACCTTGCGTGAACATTCCTATGGAGATGAAGCTACGCTGACAAGCAACCAAGCTCTGGCGGCATGTGTGGCAAAATTGGCAAGCAGGTTAACTTGTTAAAAAGGCAGTCAGACAGTCAACCAAGCAACGAACCATCCAACACAATGACAGTCATAAATTACAATAACGATGGACTCATTGTGAAAATTGGAAATTAATTACTAAATTTAACGAATATTCCAGCTACATACATATGTACAAACAAACATACATACACTCCCACTGCCAAAGCTCATTGTGGCAAGGGCGATGCCAGCAACAACACCGATGGCGACAGTTACTCGTTAAAGCAATTGCTGCTATGCCACCCAACTACAATGATTAACAAGCTAAAAAACAACAAAAACAATAACACAAAATTGTGGTCGAACGCGAAAATGCGAAAACAAACAATGCAAAAATGTATGAATAAATTATATAGGAAATTGCATAAGTGCTGCCGCTGCTGCTAGCACAATATAAATACATACCTGTGCAAAGTATATAGGTGTGTGAGTGTGTCTGTGTGTGTGCCTGTGTTTATAAGCATGAGTAATAATATGCGTACAACAAAGGTAGAATACTCATAGCAGCTGCAACAACAATGGCGATATGACGCAGTGATGTTGAATGGATGGCTTGGTTTATGTTGTTGCTGCTGCTGCTGCTGCTTGTTGGCAACATGAATATTATAATTTTTCGCTGATGTTTTTGTTGTTGGCGTTATTGGCAACTTGTTAACATTACTGCCCATTTAAGTACGTGTTATACTTATTTATAAGCAGGGTCGCCGATTTTCTAAAGGGGAAGGAAGATGTTTATATCGACGAAATTAATGCAGCTAGTTCATTACAACAGATTTTATTAGCATAGAAAAAGTAAGATAAGTGAGTGGCAAAGTTTACAAGTGTGACCCAAAAAGAAGTCCGTGTGTTTTAACCATTTGGTATGTTGTATGCTGGCTGTGAACACGATTACCATACTAAACTCCATGCAGCAAGTCTGAGTAGCATCAAAACACTTCCGATAGCTGCTTTTAAAGGTTGGCTCAACTCTTGTCATCTTGAGCAGGATCCAACGTGTGAAAAACTACAAAGCGGCAGGGACAACGTTTTCCAAAGTCTGAGAATTTTTACTATTCTCGCTTAAAAGATTTACTTCAAAAGTTTGACTTGCTTGCTACCATTAATGATATTTTTGGTTACTCATGTTGAGGGCTTTGGTTCTAAAAAAATGAAAATTTTCTCAGGAGTTCATGCAATCCGAAGAAGTTTCTGTGCATTCATAGTTTTTCTGAGTTTTATAAGTCTATCTCCTTATTTTCCTATTGCCATCTCTAACATGCATAATTCCTCTCACTTCCAACTAGTTACTTGTCGGAAAAACCGAACAATTATACCTGAAAGTCTCATCCCAGATATTTAGATTGACCTTATTTGTTTCACTTCTAACCTTCCATGATTATCCATACGAGCCAAATTTTATAGCCTGAGTTAGCGCCTGAAAGCTCAATCTACATCTAATATGCGATGGAGTGATGGATGAAGAGACTCTTAAAATTTACCGAATCCAAATGTACCGAATCCCTTCATGCAACGCCCATGCGTATGTCCGTATTTAATTTATGTATATAAAAGTTTTCTAGTTCATTTTTTTGGTCAGTCATGCTTGTTGCAGCAACAGTGAAACAAGTAAATGATTGCAATTGCACGCACTTGGCGACAACTTGCTGCATTTTTTTAACAAGCGTAGTAATGATATGTTTTTACACATACTTATGTATGTTTATTTGTTTAGTGCGATTAGGACCCGATCGAAGCTGCCATTTACGGAAACAACTTTCGCTTTTGATCTACTAAGAAGCGGATTACCGAAGTGTAGTCGTACCACGCCATGTACCGCTATAAATCGCCATTTATTTACATACAACGATAACGATATTTTTTTTTATTTAAACAAAAATTAAAAAACGCAATTAAATTTTTATACCCAGCGTACTAGTACTAGTACAAGGGTATATTAATTTTGTCCACATAACGGTACTATGTAACGGCACAAAATAATCGAGTTAGATATAGAGTTCCATATATGAAAGTTCTTAGGTTGAAAAGAGGAATTGATTAAGGCATGTCCGTCCGTCTGTCCGTCTGTCCGTCTGTCCGTCTGTCCGTCTATCCGTCTGTCCGTCTGTCCGTCTGTCCGTCCGTGTACACGATAACTTGAGTAAAAATTGAGATATTTGCATGAAATTTTGCATACAGGTTACTTTCTGGCCAAGGTAGGTTGCTATTGAAAATGGGCAAAATCGGATGATAACCACGACCCCTTTTTCGATATCGATAATTTCGAAAAACGTATAAAACGGGTTAATTCAATATCAGAAGCAGATACAATGATAAAATTTGCAATATGTATTGATTTATATGTTCTAAGGCGGATTTCACCAAATTTTTTGAAAAGGGGCGTGGCACCGCCCCCATATATTTGAAGAAATTTTAAAATTTTGACTCCTAATAACTTGAGAACAGTTTATGCTAGTATAACGAAATTTTGTAGAGCGCATACTATTGTTGTGTTAAATTCAGATATAGAAAATAAACGAAATCGCTTGGCGACCACGCCTACTTTTTTATAAAAGTTATATTGAAAGGAGGTGGAAATATTGAAAAGTCCATATCTAATTAACTGATACCGCTATAATAATATAATTTTGTACATACATCAATTTTCATATTCTTTACATTATTTTTGCAAAATTTTGGAAAGTGGGCGTGGCACCGCCCACTTATGAGTCAAGCAATTTTCAAATTCGACTGCTAATAACTTCAGAACGGTGTGAGATAGGTTTACGAAACTAGGTTCCAGGCATGTTATGTTTATGTAGAGTACTACCACAGAAAATAAGAAAAATCGGTGAACGACCACGCCCCTTTTTGGACTAAAGTTCTCTAAACGAGAGTTAGGAAACCGGAATATGCAATATCTGTTTAACTGATAAAGATATAATGCTAAAATTTAGTACACTCATTCACCTGATGATGTTATTTGTGATGTTTAAAGGTTTTTTGGTAATATTTTGGAAAATGGGCGTGGCACCGCCCACAAGTGAATAAACAAAATATCAACATTTCACTATTAACAAGCCACTGTGAAAGTATCATAAAGATCTGCAATGAAAACTGATCTTCAATAGGGACAAACAACATAATAAAATCCGTGGGCGTGCCACCACCCACTTTTTTAAAATTATGTAAATATTGATTAATGGACACATATATCCGTATTTAAAAAAATTTCACAAAATACGTTAAAAGTTATGGGCATGGCACGCCTTCTTTTCCAAAGTTATATATAGGACATGGTATAACCCTTGAAAAGATCGATTCAGTACTTTTGGCTCATGTAAGCGGTTAAAGCTTTATAAGCAAGGAGCGTGGCCGCGCCCACCAAATTCGCTATTGTTTAGGCTCGGAATAGATTGGTTTTTAAAATGGGCGAAATCGGATGAAAACCACGCCCCCTTTTTCTAAAAGCTAACGCTGGGTATTTAATGTTCGGTTCACCCGAACTTAGACTTCCTTACTTGTTATTTTTTCAAAGGTTCAAAGACGTTCATGCAAGCCATTTTCGTCCATTTTAATAATTCTAAAATTTTTCGCTCAATCTCATCAAAGCAAACATTTTAAGTTACATTTGTTTACAATGAACTATGGGATATGTTCTGACAATCGGATATTCAACATAAATATTGAACCAAAAGCAAGGCGGATTAATCGGCAAAACACTTGACCACTCGGCGAACGAAACTTTCGGTCAAACTCTATGGTATACATAGTACATACTCTTATGTCCACGCAATTGTGTGTGTGATTACATTCGTTTTTAGTTCGGCAGATGCCAGTTTATGGAGCAACAATTTTGCATGAATACAGCTAGAGACAGTAAAAGGAAGCTCATTTAAAACGATCACCGTTTGAGGTTTATGGACGACCATGAATTCTGTGCATAAAGGCCTCAGTGAAAAGGCCACCAAAGTTTTCCTAACAAAGCCTTAACATGCATGGCTATTGTATTATTTGCGTAGCTCTTTTCAAATTGCTGCCTAAGCCGATATGAGAAAAGGTAGATAAAGATGCCACAAGATATGGCCTTTTTGTAGTTTTAAGGCCGGAATCTGTTTTTTTTATCCATCAGCTCATTATCTATTTTCAAAATGGGCTGATGTAAAATTGTATGCTGATCGTCTCTGATTGTAAATATTCATAATCGATTTCCATATTGTCTACACCTAAATTGTTTTAGTTTGGTTATTATTGTGGGGAATATTCGACGTATGTACCATGCCTAATCCAATAACACTCCCACCACTAGTAACACAACAGAGATAACGATGGCTACACGTATGCATGCAAGCAATAGAGAGAGAGAGATAGCGCGAGTGTGTACGAATGCGAGACATGGAGGAGATGTCGATACATAACACCGTCTATTCGAGAACACGAGAAGGAAACAACCTAGAAACTTCTAGGCGCGTAACGTAGCACGATTGATCAGTTCATTTTCAAGTTTTGAACAGTGAAGTTACTAAACTCTACAGTATCGAAACCAGGACAACAACAACAACAATCGGAGTCTAATAGAATTTGTCGCAATATTTAAATATTTTCACTAATATCGATTGTATTTCTTAAAACTCGATTTCTCACAAGAAACTTATCTTTAAGTAAAAATATCGATAAGGAGTAATCGATTTTCCGACTTAACATCACAGCCCTATTCGTCAGTAGATGAAGTGGGAGGCGCCAACTGAGATTTAAGAGAACATATGGAGGATGATATAGATTTCCTTGGGGTTAAAGTCACCTAACCGATGACTCTCCAGTAGGACATGCATGGCGGACTCCAAAACTGTCAGCCACTCCCCAACAATTATTTATTTCACGGTCTTTTAAACAAGACTTTTCGATGAAATAGTCTGCCGCTCCCTAGAGTAGGGGCTTACAATACGACGGCTGATATACGGATATGACAACTTGCATAGGCCACTAACAATATCCCGATTTTATTTACTCTAGATGGCAGAACAAATGAGGAAGGTGAGTTAATGTTCATGGAGTCTTTACTATCGGTGTAGAATAACAACAACAAAATATTGCGAAGCTAAAAAATCGTTTACTTAAATAAAAAATAGTTTCAAATGGCGTTCCTTTTAAGCAGATTAGTCCTTTCACTTGAATAACGCATGCGCAACTCAGCAAGCTATTGTCATAAAACCATTACTAATATATTTTAAATCAGTTTCAATGTCGTTAAATGCATTTCTTACAAGGCCAATTCGAAAAATAATAACAACATAAAGATGAACTCTACATTCTAAACGTAGTTGGCTTTTTCGCTGATTACTTCTGCCCTTTTTACAAATGACTGCTGCAACTGCGTGCATCTTCGTATACATACATACATATGTACATATGTATGAGTTTGGTTGTTATAGCCAGTAGCTAGCAAAGTTTGTGTACTTGTGTATTATGCGCCATTTTGCCCCCAAACGAAGACAAGCAACATATAATTGTAATAATGTTGCAGCTACCGATGCCTCCTTTAAAGAGGCAACCAAGCAAAGCTGTAGGTGCATACACACCACAGTCACAGCTGCCCTTCATTGCCTTGACCCAAGTATTGTTTAACTGGCTGTATGTCTCTTAATGGGCCTCCTTAAGATCCTTCAGGTTTTACAACATTCTTTTGTGAGCTTCCGCCATACTCAACAAGACTTTCATTACTTCCACACTTACACAGCCCCTACACTGCGGCTTACTCGTTAGTTAGCTGTCATGCTCGTGGACGCTATACTTATTTACCGTCTGCTAGCTGCTACGTCTCCCTTAAGCATACCTTCACATTTCACAGCCACTTTTGATGAAAACATAATGGGCATATTGAAAAATTACTTGACAAATGAGCGTTGGTAATATAATACATATTTTATGGCTCTCCAGAGGAGGCTACAACAATCGATTGGTGTATACTTTTAGCCACAGCAAAGCAATGAAATTTGTAAAGATATGAAAAAAAGTTAATTGCATATTTTCGTTACAAAAATAAGTAGCATATGTATATGTATGTAGTTAGAGTGCAATAAAATTCGGTTGTAAACTGCAAACTTATGTTTCGTGTTTTCGCTTTGTAAGGTGGCGTCTGGTGCGGTGTAGCGGTCAGGGTGTGCTTTCCTTCTATTTCAGAGGTACGAAGCCTGCGGATTTGCCTCAAGAGTGAAAATTCCTTATACGTGATTTACTATCTTCCTTTGAAAGGAAAAGTTTCTCAGAACAAGCTTTCCCTAGGCAAATCTTAAAGCAACTCAATCTATTGGAAATATTGCCTTATCATTCTTTCCCTAAAATACTTCGATAAGTAGTAAATGTGCCTATAATTGGACTAAAACTAAAGTCCAAAAGAACTGGGAAAAAAAAGAAGATAGTAGTCAGATTGTTGTCTAATTGATTGAGGGTATTTCATTTGGACGAGGGTTTTTAACCACAAAAAGTCACCTAAGACACCTGTTGTGTATTAAATATTCTGGTTTTTAGAAAATCTAAGAAGGAAGCATACTATCCATCTACCAAATTTCATCGAAATCGGCTTAGCCGTTCCCGGGATAGTGGTCGGTATCTGAATGAATAAATAAAATGCGTTCAGGTGTCAGCCCTAGGTGGCAATCCTATTCGAAAATATTTTGGTTGGTATACGCCATAAAATACCTTTCATTTGATACCCACAATGCCATATATTGCTTAAAATTAAAAAAAAACATCGGAAAGGTGGCAACCCTCTAATCTTCCTTTAGTGGCAACATCCAAGTAAAAAATCTTGGAAGGAAGCATACTATCCATCTACCGAATTTCACTGAAATCGGTTTAGCCTTTCCCGAGATAGTGGCCGATATCTGAAGGAATAAATAAAATGCGTCCCGGTGGCAATCCTATTCGAAAATATTTTGGTTGGTATACGGCCTAAAATACCGTTCATTTGATACTCATGTTGCCATATATTTCTTAATAAAAAACAAGTAAGGAAAGGGCTGTCTTCGGCTGTGCCGAAGTCTTTATACCTTTCATGAATACCCACAACTTTTCTAAGTGTCCGATCCTTACTTACAATTACTTACAAACTCTCCAAAACTGTTAATTTAAAAATAGATAGCCAAACCACATTTATCGGAGCAATCGGTAATATGGGAGCTATATGTTATGTAAGCCCGATCTGTATGATTTTCACTACACACATCACATATATAATATGTAGCAAACGTGCAAAGTTTAACGTTCCTAGCTTTTTAACTGCAAAATTGATAGCCCAAAACCCATTTATCGAAACTATCGATTATATGGGAGCTATATGTCATTTTGGTCCGATCTGAGTCATTTTCACTACACAAATTTCACTACAAATACAATATGTACTAAGCTTGCAAAATTTTACGTTCCTAGTTTTTGAATTGCAAGAGTTATAGGCCAAAACCCATTTATCGGAATAATCGATTGTATGGGAGCTATGCCTTGTATCGGTCCGATCTTGCTGGTTCCGTCAAATGATTAATCCTATGCGAAATGGCGCCTGCTTGCAAAATTTCATCGAGATATCTCTAAAACTGAGGGACTAGTTTGCGTTCAAACAGACGGACGGGCAGACGGACAGACGGACGGACGGACGGACAGACGGACAGACGGACATGGCTAAATCAACTAAGCTCGTCGCCCTGATCATTTCGGTATACTTAATGGTGGGGTCTATCTCTTCTTCTTCTCATACTTACAAACATCGGACCAAAGTTATAATACCATTTCATGTTCATGAAAGGTATAAAAAATATTTATATAGGTGGCAACCCTGTGAACCACCCCAAGTGGCAACACCAATGCGGAAAATCTTAAAACAATGCATAGTACCTATGTATCAAATTTCAATAAAACCGGTTAAGTCGTTCGTGAGATAGTAGTGGATATACAAAGATACAAATATACAAGAATAAGTCGTTTAAAGTTATAAGATATATACCTAAGTAGAGATTTAGAGCAGTATTGACGTTAGAGACATTTTAACAATTCGAATTTTTGCCAAGTAATCGTTTTGGAATTACAGCATTTACTTTAGAAGAAGGTGGCGCGAACTAACGTCAACGGAATTAACGTCAGTGACGTTAATTCGCACCCAAAAAGCGAATTAATGTCAGTGACATTAAGACGCATGACCAAAAACGAATTAAAGTCAGTGCCGTTAATTCGTATAGTATTTTGACTTTAGTTCGCTTTGGACATGCGAATTAATGTCATTGAGGCATTTCGGTTTGAGATTCGACGAAGTAACGCCGCAGGCGAAAATTTGAATTAGGTCAGATCCCCAATTCGGGGCTTGATCCATGGTATTTATGTGCAGAACTCCTTTCCGCATTGGCGGCCTTCGGCCGCGCTTCAAAAAATAACCCTGGGCTACGCCATTCCAACTCCGGGTGTGTGCCATAGCCGTGGCTACCGCCACGGTGATATCCTTCCGCGTGCCACGTTTCCCACTTTTTCACTTTTTTGGCTCAGCCTAATGTGCCATTACAACAACCACATGAAAATGACAGAACATTTTTAACTTTAACTGCAAATAACTTTTGAACGGTTGAAAGAAATCTCATTTCAGATTCTAAATCTAGACGTGGGTAATCGTTTACGTGGGGTACCGAGCGCTAATACACAACCAAAAATGTTGAGATATGTATCAGGAGACGCGCTTTGGTCCCAGGAGCATGAATATAACTCCGCTGAACCAATATTTTTAGTAGTTTCCGAGATATTTGCAGTTAAAGTTCAGAATTTTCTGTCATTTTCATGTGGGTGTTGTAATCACATTACCCTGTGAGAAAAGAGTGGCACGCGGAAGGACATCACCGTGGCGGTAGCCACGGCTATGGCACACACCCGGAGTTGGAATGGCGTAGCCCAGGGTTATTTTTTGAAGCGCGGCCGAAGGCCGCCAATGCGGAAAGAGTTCTGCACATATGTAAATACCATGGATCACACCCCGAATTGGGGATCTGACCTAAGTCAATCCCAGATTCATGATATAATGATCATAAGTCGAAGGTGATAATGAAAAATGAAAATTTGGAATATAAAAAAAATGTACTGACTTTAGTTCGCTTTCTTAATGCGAATTAATGTCAATGACGTTAGTTCGCTAAAAATATTGACCTTAGTTCGCTTTTGGCATGCGTCTTAATGTCACTGACATTAATTCGCTTTTGGGGTGCGAATTAACGTCACTGACGTTAATTCCGTTGACTTTAGTTCGCGCCACCTAGAAGAATCATTTAGTATGAATGCGCTGAAACGAATGTCGAATTTTCGATTTGTAATTACTTTCAAGGCTAGAATTAACAAGACCTAATAAATGTATACCCTAATAAGATACTTTTTTTCTTTTTAAGTCAACGCATCCACCCTATGCAGAATTTACTAAATAAAAGTAAAAGTTATTTGACATATGGCAACACCCCCCTCTCAGTAATGAAGAACTATATCAAGTGGTTTTAATAAATATTTAGAAATGTATGAACATTCAATTCGTATAATAATTAGCATTGCGAAAATATTTCATGAGAAAAATGAAAAAAGTTATATATAAAGAAATCGGAGTGAATTGAAAAATCGCTTCAAGCACGTTAATAAATAGCACGAGGAGGGTTGCACCTCAAATTCACCCTCTTTAGCTGGCATTCAAACGTTTGTTTTATGAATATACAGTGAAAATAAGAAAAATAATGCCCTTAAGCAATGTGAAAGCATCTGCAATTTTCCCTCATAGATGTGGTTTCATATGCACCCTACAATTGCATTTTGTACACTAACGTTGGGGGTATTCGCTAATTCCTACAAAACGCATGGATTGCACTAAATGTTCCAATCCCATAGCAAAATATGACAGAATAGAATAAAACGCGTTTTGCAGAAGTAAATCTGGGATTGGTATTGGATAGAAAATGAAATCATTTTGAGGTTAATTGCATATTTTTTTATAGAGGTGGAAAAAAGGAAGTGGATAGAAAAGGAGAGAGAAAAAATAAAAAAGAACTAAACTATCCAAGATAGCATGTATCTCATAAGTTTCACTTACTTCATATCACGTTCGCTTATTGTTTTGCTGTGTTGACTTTACCCATCCATGTACCGTTTGCAAGACTTAGTGAATACCCCCATTCATTTAGGTAATACATAGATACAGCTACAAACATTTTATATTCCCATCCAACCTTGTATTGCGAATGCATTGAAAGTGAAAATTTCCAAAATTGTTCGGATTTACCGAACTTTTGATTTCTAAATAAATAAATGCAGGGAAACTGTTCTTCTAGGTATGTACAGACGCAATGCAAATAGCGTGTGCGGCATTGTTATAAAACGTGATAAATAGCATTCGCTTGGTAACGCCTGCGTAATTAAATGCTGGCAAATCACCATGAAATCTCGTCGTGTGCAACACATTTCACATATTGCAATATTCAATTTAGGGCATTGCATTTCACCCCGCCTGCAGTCATTCCCAAGTTAATATTATTGTTTCGGTGTGAAAAATTCTGTCACAATATTTTTATTTGCGAACCTAATTAATAGTTTGGTTCCAGATTTTCTTTTTAAGAAATTGGTGTAACAAAAACGATTGTTATTTTTTCATCAGCAAAAAGAAACAAATACAAAAATTCATTTCGAATCGAATTCAAATATGGTGACATTAAATTTTCTTTCTAACCACCCGTAGCCAACGTTTTTTTTTTGTCAGTATCACAAATTCATCCATCTTTAGTAGAAGAAAATATTACATACATATATTCTTAAGTTGTACACGGCACTTGGGGTGGGGCCTGGAGAGACATGACTGGAAAAAGTATTCCATGCAGTGTTGCCAGAATTTTTTCGAGCAATCCGGCTAGATCGAGAAAAAAAAACGGCTAAAAACGGCTAAAAAAAATAATTTCGGCGAGAAAAATTACAATTTTGGCCGAAAAAACGGCTAAAAATTTTGAATCAACTTTTCACACGTTTTATTCGATTTTTTTCATGAAAACATATAATATAAATATTTTATAATATTAAGTTATTTGTACTCTTTGTTTGTACCGCTAAAGCTAACAGTTTTAAGTCAAATTTTCACATGTTTTATTCGTTTTTTTGTCATTAAAACAAATGATATAAATATTTTACAATGTAAAGGAGTGTTTCTCATCTAGCCTTAAATATAAAAGTTCACTCTAAACAAAAATTTTGTTTAAAAAATTTAGATGAATTTTAAGGTTTACTTGAGAAAATGGCTCCAATTTCATAACAATAAAAAAAGTTTCTTATACAGATGCTTTGCATCCTAATATACAGAGCTATAATAGTTCAACAATTCAAATCTGTATTTTTTAAAATAGCCTCAATATAAAACTTACATTTACATATATTTGTTATATCTATTACATACATAGATGTGCTTATATAAAAGGTACAACGAGCAAAATTTTAAGCAGAGCTTACTGTTTTAAAAATAATGTGACTTAATGAAAAGTCGCAATAAAATAACGCATCAGGTAACGAATATATTTTAAATAACATATACTTTCATGGCATAAAATGAAAAAAAAAAAAATTAATAAATTTGTGGGAAATGTACATATATACATTTTACAATATTTCTATATCACAATTTTCTATATCTTGCTCTGAACTATCATAAATGCTAGAGTTATTCATAAGCGTAACGAGATCTTTAGTTATTATGAAGTAATGACAGCACTTATTTTCCCTTTTGAGTCCATATCTTACATACAAAATTGAATTTAGCATTTTTTCAGTAATTCTATTACGCTGCTTTGTTTTTTCATAGTGGCAATACTAAAAAGCAATACTAAAAATTCAAACACAAATATAGCAAGAGCAGCAAAAGGATTTTCCCCTAAAGCATTTTTATACTCCCGAACTTGTGTCCAAAATTCTAGAGTGGAACCCACGACTTCCCATTCATTCAAATGTAATTGTTTGTTACATTGGCAAAAAAACTAAAAACGGCTAAAAAACGGCTAGCGGCTAGATTCAAATTTTCCGGCTAAATGGAAAAAAACCCGGCTAGATCTAGCCGGAAAACGGCTAAAATGGCAACACTGATTCCATGTATCAAGAAATACCTCTAGCAATATACTTGTGAAAAAATCATTAAATTTTATAAAGCAGCTATTGAGTGATGAGCGTACAAACACATATCGACAGCCCCACTGCAAAACCCCGTGAGTCACTATTTTTCGCACATTAAAATGCAGTCAAAATCGGGTTACAACTTCCCGTTTCTTTCCAGTGGTGAAATCTAATAACCGTCGGTCATATACATACATACTATCACTGAAATAAAAAAGTTGAAAGTGCACATTGAAAGTAACATATCAAAACCACTTTCAAGCGATTGATGGTAATACTGTAAATATTACAGTATTTACTGTAAAATTGGCAGTAAAAACATGTGTTTTTTGCATAATGATATGAGTCCACTTTAAAATTTACAGTAATTCTTGTCAATATCATAGTATATTCGAAGAATGATAGGGGCTCACTTTCAAAATTTATATTACCCACTGTTGGACGAAAAATGACAGGGTTTACTATCAATTTGACGGCCGTTTACTGTAGATTTTTTTTTTCAGTGATGTTATAATCATCACAGTTTTTTCCCTCTCCTGAAAACTTTTTGGTTTTGAACATACAGGGTTTTTCAGTGTGGTTGTCGATATATTGACAATCAGATTTTGAAACATATCGAAGTTATAATTGGTGACATCAACTCCACGCTGCTTACATAACTTGTACCGAAAAAAGGGTAGCCTAAGCGATTATATATTTTTCTGTGGCATAAGGCTGATCGACTTTGGCCCGTCTCGACATGCACCACCATCTTCTGACTATTAAGATTCGCATAAGGAAGTTGCTGTCCCAGAAAGCTTTGTACTCCACAATGTGCTGAATGATTCCACACTCGTCTCAAAACAATGTTTATGCTGATTTGAAAGGATTTTGCTTAAGCAGATGAATTTCTGCCTGCCCCCGGGTGGGTCGCAACAATCAATTGAGTTTTGACTGACTGATATGAAACCAGTGAACTATGTTTTTAGAAGATTGTGCATTACGCTGCAACCACTTAAACGTGTTACAATTGAGGCGGTTAGAAGCAAAGGGGCTTAAGTCCCTACATCATAGCAAAAACGAAAATAAATAAGTTCAATTTCTCAAAACTATCTTACGAAGGACTTGATCAGGTTTCATGTGTACCAAATTTACAATACTACCAAACACACACTTGGAATAAACAATTGCACAAATTTCTATCTGTAACATATATAGCCGATATATATCAAACCTGTTTAAGTCCTTCGTAAGGTAAATTTGAAGTTAATTATTTTCGTTTTTCTATGACGTAGGGACTTACACCCCTTTGCTTCTACCCGCCTCAATTGATATCTGGTTGTCGGTGCCCCCCACAAATTCAGAAAGAAAAAATTCAGAAATACATTTTTTCAGAAACATTTATTCAGAAAACACTTTTCAGAAACAAAAAGTCAGAATGAAAAATTCAGAATACTTTTTTCAGAAACAACAAATCAGAATGAAAAATTCAGAAATCACTTAACAGAAAAATGAATGAAAAATTCACCAAATCTTTATACTCCTCCGTAACAATAATCTGGAGGGGGAAATCCGATATTTTTAGAATTTTGCGAGATATTTGCAGTTAAAGTTCACAATTTTTCTGTCATTTTCATGTGGTTGTAATCACAAATTACCCTGTGAGAAAAGAGTGGGAAACGTGGCACGCGGAAGGACATCACCGTGGCACGGCTATGGCACACACCCGGAGTTGGAATGGCGTAGCCCAGGGTTATTTTTGGAAGCGCGGCCGAAGGCCGCCTACGCGGAAAGGTGTTCTGCACATAAAAAACGTGGATCGGGCCCCGACTTGGGGATCTGCGCAAAATTTAATGTTTTTTCTGCCGTCTGGTTACTTTCCCAATTTTGACTTCTGAATTTTTACTTCGGAATTTTTACTTCTGAATTTTTGATTTCTGAATTTTAACGTCTTAATTTTGACTTCTGAATTTTGACTTCTGAGTTTTGACTTCTTAATTTTGGCTTTCTGAAAAAATGTGTTTCTGAATTTTTGTTTTCTGTATTCTTGGGGGGAACCCTGGTTGTCAATTAAAAAATAAAGCACTTTTAAAGTTAAGTTTTTGAAAAATAATGAATCCATCAGAACTTTTTACAGAACCAGCAGTTTTCGTAGAACCATACTATTTCTAAAAACCAGTTCTCATTTTTTCTGCATTTTATCCACTTACGTAAAATAACATACAAGCTTAAAAATAAATATCTAATCACTACTCACAGCATTTCATCACTATACTTATAAATTTAACAAGTACGCGAGAGATGGCCAGCCTGAACTAAAAGTGCCCTTCACTCTCACTCTTTACGTTGTCCAAGGCACGAAAGCACACTCCTAAAATGATGGGAATTTGTGTGGCAATTGTTCCATACTCAAGTTGCACGTCCGATGAATTATTACTATTGCTTGCCTTTGCAACACAAACATGTAATTATGTTGATAAAAATCGAAAAATAATGTAGCAGCCAAGAATGGAGTAGAGCGTACTGCAGAGAACGAAGAGACAGGCAGTCGGCCAACATACAAATTTATTAACTAACAACTAAATGGTTCAGTTATGCTTGCATAGCAGGGCATAGCATAGCAATACATAGCACGTAAAAGAAAATGTTGATTATACTTCGCACAACGCACAACCCCTCAAAATCAGATATTCGCAAAACATACAGAATTTCATGAGCTCGCACACATTCTTTAAGCTTTTCTTCTTCCATTACAACGCTTTTATTTGTTTTTTTACTAAAATTTATAAGAATAATAAACAAAAGCTTTGACAGTAGGTATGTTAAGTTACATAGAGATCAAAATTCAACAGACTTCTATGCCATGCTCTGCGTTGCCATGCGTTGTATAATCGAATACATGTAAAACCAATTCAACAGATATCGAAAATGACAGATCCCATGCAATGTATTGCTATGCTATGCAAGCATAATTGAACCAAAAGGAACTACATAAAACAAAATCCAACATATTACATATATTTACTTTTCAGTGGCTGACTGATGTACTGCCCAACAATAGCAAGACGATGGATCACTGCCGCCCCGGCTGCCATCTAAAGATCTCTGTGCATGTCCAGCTTTCGTAGCGGTGGTGTTATTGGTAAATCGGTACAGCCAACCTTGTGCTGTAGAACTTATTGAAAGAGTTAAAAATATATACCCTGCATACGGTGGGCGGTCAACATATTTTTCTTATGATTATTTTATGACAGCAAATAACTAAACATTGCTGAAAGCAATAAAATTAGCAGCAAATATATGAATGGCTTAAAGGTACGACGGGACGTGTACCTATGTGCCGCGTAAGCGTCGATAAATTGAAATACAAGGTGCTACAAAATTCAGCACTACTTCTGCAGCCATTTTGCAGTTACGGGATTCAAAAATATGGTTCGTCATTGCGAATATTATAGTAGTGATCGGTTGTGTAGAAGAGAATGGCGTCTGGATTACAGCTAAGATGGTGTAAGACCTTTATGCACACGTCATAAATATGTGACTGTCTTAACTACCTGAAGCCTTTTTAAATTCCCTCAGAAATCTATTAAACGCTTTGCAGTAATTATTATTTGGGCTGGGTTCAAAAGACAAACCTACTGTTACACCCTGTATTTCATATGTATATAATTTGACTTATACCAGTATGTGTCGATATTGGTATCAAGATACAAAGAGCTGATGAATTTATTGGTCCCGGTTTGAAAAATTGAAAAATAATGAATATTTGGGAGGCGTATAGAATTTAAGATTTTAGTGGGCTGCTGTTAAAATGAATTAAAAGGTTTGATATATTAGATCCTAGGAGGAGCATGAAACTTAAGCCCTAGAAGGTAAGCATTTGACTTTCACATACCTGGAACCGCCTGGCACTCCCCTGCCGAATATGAGACCAGTATGCTTCGGTTCTTACACACAAAACTACCGAAATCATGGCATATTTCTTACGTCTTTCTAACATATAGAGGTAAATATGTATATACTACTAGCAGACCCGGCAGGCGTAGTTCCGCCTGACCAATGACTTCCTTAGAAATCAATTTTCAAATATTTTTCTATTAATTGTTAACATTCCATTTATTGCAGTGCTTTAGGATATACATGCAATGTGTTTGGTTTTAACGTCTTTGGCATAAAAAGGGATCTCTTGAACTCAATGAGTATGACAAAAACCATTATGCGCTGCTGAGCAGATGTATAGTTAGTATTTATTTAGTTCTATCCTATTATATTTAGACTGTCCTCAATCATTGCTGTACGCACTGACCACTTAAACTCCGGATATGTATATAAGGCACTAACAAACAAACAAAATTAAGTGCATTCATGAAAACTTAAGAACGTTAACATCTCAATTAACAAATATATTCAGGGATATAACGAATTGCAATATTGCTTAGCTTGTACGCTTGGAACTGCCCACTTTTCCAAAAAATTTGCAAATATAGACTATGTCACACCCAACCAAGATTTTAACGTATTGGGAAAGTTTAAAAGAGATCGATCATAAACTTTGGACCTTATTAAGGTACAAACAAACACACAAAAAAAGTGGCCGTGGCACCGCCCACTTTTCCCAAATTATATACATAAATCTTGACCAAAGGACACACATATCCAAAAATCATAAATTTAGACCAAATATGAAGAATTTAAATTTTTCTATAGCCTGGGGGCGTGGTACCGCCACCTTTTCCAAAAATATATATAGCCTATGCTTTAACCCATGATACTTTGGACCCACATTCATTTTTTGAACATATTTTTCATGTAAATGAAAAAGTTTGCAAAAAACAGGTAAAAATATCTTGCTGAAAAATATTTGATGTGTCTTCGTTTTACTAAAAAAAAACGATAAGTCCACCTTTAACTGAACTTTTTTTTTTGTAAACGTGTACTTACATTACAAATATGTTCACTTTTTACTCCCAGCCTCCCATTTTTAAAGTAATATTTTCCAGCCTAAAGCCTCTGTTGCTAGTGCTGCTTTAGTTATAGTTTACAGGTATATTTATTTCATTTTTATATAAGCTTTCATAAATAAATAAATAATATTTTCTCTCAAAATCGATTTTTCACAAAACGCCTTATCTCTAGACAAATAGGATCGATTAAAGAGTTATCGTTTTTTTAACCTCACCAACCATGCCCAAGGTACTCTATCAACCGGTGCTATTTCGGAAACTATAACGTTGATTCTGGTTGCCGATAAAAGATAATCGATATTCAAAATATCTTGAACTCGCGCTTTGCGAATCAATGCAGAAGGAGACATGAGGTGTGAAGCTCTATTCGCAATTTTACTGTTGTGAATTTTTACATTATTTGGGTTAAGGGCACATTCGCTTACTGCGATAATATTGTGACCACCACTTTTAAACTCTATTTACATTTTAATTGTATGCTAATTAATGTCTACGCAATTAATAAAATACATAACCGACTGAATTTAGTGAAATTATAAGCTTTAAAATATTCGCTTGCATTCAAGTAAATAACCAAAAAAACATAATATGTCCATACATGCATCAGCATGTACTCTTATTATACCCAGCGTACTAGTACTAGTACAAGGGTATTATAACTTTGTTGGGATAACGGTTGGTTGTACAGGTATAAAGGAATCGAGATAGATATAGACTTCCATATATCAATATCATCAGGGTCGAAAAAAAATTTGATGGAGCCATGTCCGTCCGTCCGTCCGTCCGTCTGTCCGTCCGTCCGTCGACGGAGAGATATCTTCACCAAATTCGGCATGCGTACTTATTTGGGTTCAGAATAGATTGCTATTGAAAATGGGTAAAATCGGACCATAACCACGCCCCTTTTTCGATATCGAAAATTTCGAAAAACGTATAAAACGGGTTAATTCAATATCAGAAGCAGCTACAATGATAAAATTTGCAATATGTATTGATTTAGATGTTCTAAGGCCGATTTTATCAAATTTTTTTAAAAGGGGCGTGGCACCGCCCACACATATTTGAAGAAATTTTCAAATTTTGACTCTCAATAACTTCAGCACAGTTTATGCTAGTACAACGAAATTTTGCAGAGGGCATACTATTGTTGTGTTAAATTCAGATATAGAAAATAAACGAAATCGCTTAGCGACCACGCCTACTTTTTCATAAAAGTTATATTGAAAGGAGGTGGAAATATTGAAAAGTCCATATCTAATTAACTGATACCGCTATAATAATATAATTTGGTACATACATCAATTTTCATATTCTTTACATTATTTTTGCAAAATTTTGGAAAGTGGGCGTGCCACCGCCCACTTATGAGTCACGCAATTTTCAAATTCGACTGCTAATAACTTCAGAACGGTGTGAGATAGATTTACGAAACTAGGTACCAGGCATCTTATGTTTATGTAGAGTACTACCATAGAAAATAAGAAAAATCGGTGAACGACCACGCCCACTTTTGGACTAAAGTTCTCTAAACGAGAGTTAGGAAACCGGAATATGCAATATCTGTTTAACTGATAAAGATATAATGCTAAAATTTAGTACACTCATTCACTTGATGATGTTATTAGTGTTGTTTAAAGGTTTTTTGGTAATATTTTGGAAAATGGGCGTGGCACCGCCTACAAGTGAATAAACAAAATATCAACATTTCACTATTAACAAGCCACTGTGAAAGTATCATAAAGATCTGCAATGAAAACTGATCTTCAAATAGGGACAAACAACATAATAAAATCCGTGGGCGTGCCACCACCCACTGTTTTAAAATTATGTAAATATTGATTAATGGACACATATATCCGTATATCAAAAATTTCACAAAATACGTTAAAAGTTATGGGCATGGCACGCCTTCTTTTCCAAAGTTATATATAGGACATGGTATCACCATTGAAAAGATTGATTGAGTACTTTTGGCTCATGTAAGCGGTTAATGCTTTATAAGCAAGGGCCGTGGCCGCGCCCACCAAATTCGCTATTGTTTAGGCTGGGAATAGATTGGTTTTTAAAATGGGCGAAATCGGATGAAAACCCCGCCCCCTTTTTCTGGAAACTAACGCTGGGTATGAAATGTTCGGTTCACCCGAACTTAGACTTCCTAACTTGTTTATGTTCTATTGTTAATTTACAACTCCATTAATACGTCGGTGAGATAGGCTTAAACTGTGTGGGAGTCGATGCTAACAAAAGCCACATGGTTCAATGAGGGTAGTCAGTGAGTAGAAATGTATTTAAATCGACACAGGTGGAAAAACGAAGTAAACACAATAGTTCGACAGCAAAGACTAGTAACAACAACTATTGCTAAGTAATTTAGCGCGCACTCACTTCCGCAAGCTCTCTTATACGAGGGTTCACAAAAGTTCGATAAGATTAAAATAACCTTCGCACCGCCACATCTTCGACCTAGTTTAAAGTATGTGCTCGTTAAAGAGGTTGAGCATATTGTCGCAAATAGCCCCCAAGGTAGCATTGCTAGTCCCAGAAGCAGCTGGCTATGTCCGTAACACTCCAAACATCTATACTTTGATAAAGATTTAGTGATCGATCGATTCCGAATGTTGTACAAAAAATATATGTAGTTCCATTAAATTATCGAACTTTTGTTGACCCGCTCCCACATTTATGTAAGCTTCGCAGACAAATTATTACTAGCCAACAGCGGTATATTCACTTTCAATTCACACTCCCGTGGGGCTCGTGCATTTTTAATGAGCAAAAAAAGGTGTACAACAACACTTTAATTTTCATCAAACCCAGCATTAACGATACATAGTGTTTATATTTTTCGCATTGCGCTGGAATGAATACCAAAAAAAGGTATACAGTTATGATAGGGAAAATTGTATTGTTAAAATTACAGGTCCACACTTTTGTGGCTCATTATGACATCAAAAACCCTATAGAGCATGATTCTAACACAAAAACAAAATATGTTCTTTGTTTGGGAGTAGAATGCCACCGTGGTTTATAAGGCCTAGCTTCATATTCCAACAAAAATAATATAAACTTTGGAAAATGTGTTTCAAAAATGGGTTGTTCCATGACAGCGTGTTCTAGGTTCCGAGTTCATATGTAAAAATAAATATGCAGGCTCCCCATTTAAAAAAAAATAAACTAACAATGAAATAACAATCAATTGAATAACATCCCGATTTCTAACTTGCTAGACACGCGTTCCAATCGACACTTTTACACAAATGTGTATTTAATGTTCGCTTCCCAACTAATAATTTCATATATGCTTGTAATAAGCAAATGGCTAAAAAAAATTTAATTAATAGTGAATATTCCGAAAAAATTAAAGTGTGGTAATTATATGCGCCGCTGTAATCTGGTACATAAATTTTCTCATTAAAAAAGTTATTACAATTTTCCTACCGCTGATATTAAAATTAATCAAAACTTTTTTTAAACTTCATTAGGTAAGTAATATTTTTTTTTTTTGTTTTTCATTTGTTTATAGCTTTTAAAAATTATTCAAAGTTACGCCCTCATTCACACATAACAATAACTTGTTATCAGCATTTGTTTTGTTATGCTAAATTAATTTTCATTATATTCAAAAATTTATTAATTGCTTAATCTTGTAGCACGTTTGGTGGCAGTGTGGGGGTGTGATGGGGATCTTTCGTTTTTAGCGAAAATGCAAACGAACAGTAAAAGCTTTATTAACATAAACTAAAGTGAAATAATAATTTGCGAGTAATTGAGTGGACTAATTATAACTGACAGTTAGCCTGTTGTTCGCAGTTGCGTGGTTCAAACCCTGCTACGTACATATCTCTGTGAATGCAAACAAATATTTTTCGTGTAATTAAATTAATTTTTTGAGGGAATATTTCGTGATCGTTTTGCAATTATAACTCCAATTTTACTTGTTTCTACAACTCTAATATTCCGATATGGGACGTTTTTGAGATGAAATGGACTTTGTTGTTATTGTTGTTTAAATACAAAAATTACCTTAAACTATTAGCACGATGGGCGTCAACATCGAACTTTCTGGATAATATCACCTCGCTTTTATGTTCCCCAATATTTCATTCCAACAAATAGTTTTTATTCTTGATAACTTCAGAACATTCCATAGAAATTTACAATCATCCTTCCCTTGGTCCCTCCACTGTTGAGTGGCTTTAGTTCACAATTGCGTACTGCGTCGAAGGAACAATTTTTGACCAAAATGAGACCAATGTAGGCTGCATACACTGTATTGCATTCTCCAGATTGTGTTACATTCTCAGTCACCAAATTAAAGAAATCGAGAGAAATAATAATAAACATCAGACATAGTTGCATGAGTGCTGCTCTTTCAATGCTAAGATCACTTTTGCCAGGAGTTATAATAGTCTGGACTGGCAATAATAGTTATCTTACTGGATCCACGGCCTACCCATTTTCGTTTCCAGAAGAGTTAAATTCGGGATCAAAGACTTCCGTCATTCACCGAATTGTAAAAACAGGAAATTTATTTTTTTCTTCGAAAAAGCACGTATTTCTTCAATTTTAAACTTAAAAAAACACTTCAAGCAAAGAAAGAAAATGTGATGAACGAAGAAATGGAAAATCTATGGTAAAATGGGAATGGCGATCAGCAAAAGCGTTGTATGTTCCTAGAAGAAGTATTGGTTAACAGATAATTTCTGAGTTTGGGTTGCAAAGATAAACAAACAAACAATCTCGTGAGAGGCTTTGATCTGTTATGAAGCAAGCGATAGACGAAAGAAACGATAGAAATTTGCACTTGCACAGCTCTCAGAAGAATAAAATACCGCTGCTCTAATATATCCATTATAGACTATTTAAGTTAGCTTTGCAATGAGGGTATTGTAATGAATTGAGTGATTTGTGGTCATCCATTCTGAATTTTGGTTTTAAAACAAGTCTGTTCAGGCAGTGCACCATCCTCATCCTTAATTTTCGTTGTTGAAGAAATTGAGAATGACGGAAATTTGCTCCAAAATATTTCGATACAACGTACCACAAGGGAGCTTTTGTCTTTGCCTAAATTGTTAAGATAACTCTTATTTATCTACAAACCTAGGCTGGATTACCTGCTTAATTCGAGCGAAAGAAGAGGATTGGAAGATTTCAGTTTTTGTCTTCAGACCCGGTTTTGGTTAGGGTCCGGGTTTGCTTTTCTCTCCGTTTCTTTTGCTATTATATCCAATCTTGCATCCAATTCCGATCCTGATTTTTATCGTACCCTGGGTTTCGCTTTGGTTTCCTATTTTCTTTCCGCCTTTTTGCTGTCAAAAAGTTTCGTTCTCAGACCTAAATATATCCAGTGCCGGTCTCAGTTTCGGTTGGTGCCCTCTTTCGGCCGCCTTCTTATCTTTTACTTCAAACATAATATGATATTATCAAAGAAAATACTGTACAAAGATCTCACACAGAACAAAACCTTAATCTTAGCAATTATTTTAATTAGAAACTTGGAACTGACTAACATAAAGAACAATCTAATGCAGTATGGAAGTTTGCTGCGGGAATATTATTTCAATCATTTGCATTTCGCAATGTCTCCATAAAGAGATTAGCAATGCATTTGCATATTCTCATGACTAACTATGCTTTGCGATTTCCTTGATATTCATTTACACATTCGGTGTTAATAATTGCAAACTAGAAAATGAAGATGAGCTTGTTAAGTCTGAATATAATAGAAATGCCTGCAAAAAGTCTTCATTAACACCGAAGCAGCTGCGTATGCAACCGCTGGCGTACGTCCAAGCACTCCATTGCTGCTAATGCGCTTGTAATGAGAGCTGCTTTGTTGGATCTCCGAACTGTTGGGGGTGCTTGACTAGCCATGAATTCCCATCAATCAAAAAAATAAAATCAGTTGTTGTCCAGACAATGCAAGCTAACTGACAAACAGAAAGATAAATGAAATTAAATGAATGAAAGAAAACTTTAGCTCGGCTTAACAGGAAATTGCCAAGTGGTAAACGTACTCCTATATACATAAATACATACATACATATATATATATATATGTATATATATTTATAGCAATGTTGGCTTATAACAACCAAATGTACTTAGAAATTTTTCTAGATTTTTTCATGCGCGAATTTAGGGTGGAAATGATGCCATTAAATGAAAATGATAACGAAAGCGTTTATGTAAATGTTAAATTGGCGTTGCAAGTAAAAAGAAAAAAAGCACAAAAAGAGTATATTGACAGAATGACTTTTGTTGAGATATGTAAGGCATAAGCGGTAAATCTTCTCAGGCGTTGTTGGTGCGAAATAAATCAGTAACATTAAAAGAAGTAATAACGAGCTTAAATGCCACTTGCTAAGTCACTTACTTGGATGTCAGTGATTTTTGCTAAATATGGCAAAAGCAAACAAGGTCATTGTATGTATGTTATAGCACATGGATATATGTATGTATGTAAATATGTATCTACATATACCCACCAAATTATTGCTAATTACATATATAAAAATCTTATCTCATTTGATTAAAACACAAATAGCATGAAGTTTAAAAAGAGGTGTTTAAGCGACATTGGCGACGGTAATTTTTCTTTCGTTAGTTTCGACTCGCAATTCTCAGCTGTGTTATGAAGTATTCGAAAGACATGGTTTACATGTTGCAATCCCAATTCGAAGTTTTCACAGCAATTGATATCCCTAAGTGACCGTCCCTCTTCTCACTGAAGAAATTGTAATACATATATCCATTTTACATCTCGCTTCAGCTTGATAGGAAATGAAGAAAAATTTAACTTTCTAAGCTGTATTGGTCATGAATGTGGGTAGTATTTCCGTAGTATTACCATACACTGTTTTTTGGTGGATTGTTTTCAGGTTCCAAAATTAAAGTATGTACATACCTCTAACTCTACATTAGGGTGCAAGGTGTATGGTTTTCTTAGATTGCAAGTCCTAGGTAAAACAAAAATAAATATTCAGTCTCAAAAAAACTTAAGTTCCAGTGTCCGGTACAAATTTGGTTAAAACAAGTAATTTATAATAACAAAGATTTTGCAAAAATGTGTCCAATTAAGAAAAAAAGTAATAATATATACAGTTGAGCAAAATCAATAGCTGATTTAGGATTGATAAGGACTCCACCCAACAGTTCCAAATGAAAGAAAGTGTTTAGGGAAGGCTGATTCGAAAACCAAACTCTGTATTCTGAGAGCCACTAACTTCTGGCATGTGTAAAGCCCCGTGGCTGCTTCTCTTGTATGAACCCCTTTAGAAGACAGCGGACATCCTAATGCGTATACATACATATGTATGTACATTATATGAATGCAGCAGGAGTATTTCCTGTGACTCAGTTGCCTTAATTACAATGTGTGGCATTGTCTTGATCTAGGCAAACAATTTATAACCTCATAGATACAGTATCTGAACGTTTAAAAGCTACTTAAATATGAAATGCTAAATAGAAAAACATACAAAATAATTGAAAATAACAGGGCACACAACAACAAAGAAATACAAACAAAAAAATGGTAACACCAAAAGTGCGCTGAAATAAATGAATGGCAACGGAAGAGCATAACAACTCGATGAAATGATAAAACGATAGATAGATATCCGTATATGTATATGTAGTTACGCTAACAACAACATATATGTTTAACAACAGTAGATATGTTTGTTGGCTCTCAAATCGGCTAATAAAAACAAACAAATTTAAGTTAGCATAAAAGCCAATTTTAGGTCCGGCTGATAAGCTTGCGATCTACAGTCTGTATCCAGGCTATTGCTATTGAGAACTCAAGACGTAGCCTTATCCGACGCCGCTTGTATGGTCATACTTAAATATGTAATGCATAAAGGTTTGCATTCAAATTCCTACTGGATACTTGAATATGTACCTCAACCTTTCGCCGTTGGTTGCAGTAGCTGGTGATTGCCAGGCGCGCTAGCGTAGATCATTAATTATGATACTAATTATAGTCTGCGCGAACTCATTTACTTTTGTGCATAAAACAAAAATAAAAACAACAAATAACATAACAAGCTGCTAATCAACAAATGCATACATATCTATCAAGATATAAGCACTTCTCTTTATTCAGAGAAAAATGCGATATATCCGTAACAGAATTACGCACATTAGCAATGAGTTTTATTAATTATTCATGGCATTATTTGAACCTGGTCCTTTTGGACCATTGTTGTAGTTTTATTTAGTGTGCATCGTTTTCTTCTCTACATAAAGATTTTTATACCTTTCATGAACATGAAATGGTATTATAACTTTGGTCCGATGTTTGTAAGTATGAGAAGAAGAAGAGATAGACCCACTATTAAGTATACCGAAATGATCAGGGCGATGAGGCGAGTTGATTTAGCCATGTCCGTCTGTCCGTCCGTCCGTCCGTCCGTCCGTCCGTCCGTCCGTCCGTCCGTCCGTCTGTTTGAACGCAAACTAGTCCCTCAGTTTTAGAGATATCTCGATGAAATTTTGCAAGCAGGCGCCATTTTGCATAGGATTAATCATTTGTCGGAACCAGCAAGATCGGACCGATACCAGGCATAGCTCCCATACAATCGATTGTTTCGATAAATGGGTTTTGGCCCATAACTCTTGCAATTCAAAAGCTAGGAACGTAAAATTTTGCAGGTTTAGTACATATTGTATTTGTAACGTGTGTAGTGAAAATGACTTAGATCGGACCAACATGACATATAGCTCCCATATAATCGATAGTTTCGATAAATGGGTTTTGGGCTATAAATTTTTCAGTTAAAAAGCTAGGAACGTTAAACTTTGCACGTTTGCTACATATTATATATGTAACATATGTTGGCAAAATCAGCCAGATCGGACCAACATAACGTATAGCTCTCATACAATCGATTGTTCCGATAAGTGTGGTTTGGCATTCATGAAAGGTATAAAGCCTTCGGCACAGCCGAAGACAGCCCTTTCCTTACTTGTTTTTTTTTAACTTTTGACCAGCTTTCAAATATTCTGGTCCATTTTCCATAAATTTTTCTCCTCTTGAGGCTAGTTGTTCCTTTCTAGGATATAGGAATAACGAAGAGGAAGAAAATATACTTAAAAAATACTTAACGCAAATCGGTCTCCACTTGGTCCTTACATTGGAGTGGTGGTTTCCCACTTCGTCTGCTCCATCCATCTGGTGACGATGCTAATACTTTTTGGAGCCGGAGCATATTCATTCTTTCAAATAGCTGAGTCCATATCTCATCCAAAAAAAAAACTTCTGAAGGAAAATTCATCTGCCTTGACAGACAAAAATTAAAAGAAAACTATTCAATGGAAGATAGTTAACTCCTTAAGCTGAGAGTAGCAACAAACAAGTGCGGCCACCAAATGAGGCGCCCTCTTTTATACAGCACATGAAAAATGCGAATGCCAATTACCACCTGCCCTTTTCTAGTTAAAAGGTATGCTGGTAAATAATTGATAGACAAATACATAGCATTTGTAAGTACTAGCGATGTGAATTTTCGGGACTTGGATATTTCTCCAACAGTTTTGTTTGAAAAAAGTGATGAAAAATTGTTAAACTTCTAACACTTTTTTGGTTAAATAGAAAGTATTTTGAGTTTGTTGCTAAAATTTAATTTCGTAATTTTTTTCTAAATTACAACTACTTTAAAACAATGTGACAATTAATTTTTTCTATATATGATGTTTTTTAATGTACTGGGCAATGCTTTGTCAACTTTTAAGTAAGTTGTAATTATTTTTTATAATGCGAGATAGTCAGATATATAAACTGCAAAAGCAACAGAACCGAGTAATGAGGTTTATTCTCAAAAAACGCTATGACACACCCATAAGGGACATGCTGTCTTCTCTAAATTGGTTAAGTTTTAAACAACAGCTTTTTTACTATACAATGAAATTTATTAAAAACATAATAGAAGGTAACCTGCCTGATTATCTGAAGAGTAGCATAAAATATGTTAGAGATAGGCACTCTGTAAATACACGAAGCAGAAATGATTTTATTCTCCCTGCTTATAGAACTGAAGCAGACAAATGTAACCTGTATTATAAAGGATTAAAACATTACAATGAACTGCCAAATAATGTAAAATCATGCAATGGAAATAAGTTTAAGCAAGAATTGTATAACTACTGCAGAACACTGCCAATATAGTGCTGAATAGGCATGTTTCCAGAGCATCAAAAACAGGGCATGCGTGCCTTGTATCCTGTAATACAGCGCCGGTACTTCCAACGCACACGCAAAAGAAAAGTTGCCGAAGCGCATACTGAGACGCATCACTCGATTGAATCAGTGTACCGCCGTCCAGATGCTGCCTTTGCGCTTTACTTGCGTAAATGGCCTGTATCCTACGGATAACTCCTACCTTCCCTGTTAGGGATGATCTGGAAGTTTGTCACAGTCCAGCACTACACAGCAGTCCATATATGTAAATAGATTAGATTAAATAGTCTAGTTAATAATTTTAATTGTATACATTTTAAATAGGCATAAGCTAGGCTAAGAATAAGCTGTAAGAAATAAATAAACTAAACTAAACATTATTAAAATATGTGATAATATTTAATTTCATTTAAACATTCAAATAATTTGTATTAGTAAAGCACCCTTGTTTAGGTTTTAGTAAAATATTTTTAGTCCTAAAAATCATAAGACTAAAAAATCACGATCTCGGGATTGGCATCCCTAGGTGTGCATACGACTTTACAGTTTAGGAAAAAATAATAGAAACGCTTTGTCGATTAAGCACTAAAGCGACATTCAGAACACAGAAAGGTTATGGTTATGCTTTAAAAAGAGCGCCGACCAAAAACGGCTGTTATTCCTAGATCATTAAGATTAAGGGCCTGTTAGCAATATGTATGACGTTCATAGCAACCGCAAAAAATTCTTTCAGCAAAATAAAAGTCAAATAGATTAGTTGGCATAAAATCAAATTACTCCATCTACCCAGATTTTTTCAATTTAATAGAATAGCATGAAAAACTTCAAGAAACTTAGAAGATTCATATAAGTTCCTATATAAATTACATAAAGCAACATTTAACCCAGAAAAGCTCTCCCGTTTCTTTTTGACATGATGTAAGAAACATAAGAGGCGAGCGAAAATGATTGAGAATACGCTTGCTAGTTGAAATTGTCAAGAGACGAATCGTTCATCAGAGCTTTCGTTCGCAAGTCATAATGAGGCTCTAAGTCAGCTTTCTTGTATCCGAAAGTTTTCAAGGTGAAGCTGCTCCAATTTTAAGATGTGCCGCTTGTTTATTTAGGCTGCGATTATATCACCATTAAACAAAGATATTTCTTGAAAGCTTTTACCTAGTGTCTGATGAACTAATCAGACAAACGAAATCGTAGATGTATTGGAAAGTTGGAATTTTAAATTGCCCGCCGTGCAAGCCATATTAGAATAACCTTCTTATGGGAACATCATCAATACGCCGGTCTTAACTTGGCAGGAGCATCAATGAAACGAGAAAAATAGTAGGAAGTTATGTGTATATAATTTTTTTGTTGTTGTTGGATAAAATTTATTTTTCCATATCACTCCAGACTAGTAACGGTTAAGAAATGAAATGGAAGTATGGTTACGCTGACCAACAGATCTTAAGACAAATTCCCAAGCCTCCGGCACTGCAACTTCTTATTTATTGTACGCCACTGTACATGTTATAATAACTATGTTAACATATGCCTATGTTTGTATGTTGCTCTTTTGTATATTGGTATGATATGCTGCCTACGAGTACAAGGCAAGTGATTTGTATGTGAGTATTTGAAAGCAATGCAGAGTTTATAAACACATTCACTCTACATACGCATTTGTACAAAGTAGACTTCTTAACGCAGCTCGGCATCATTCGACGGGTAATCAGCGCTTTTGGTATTTTAAACAGCAAAGCGCCAAATGCCAAACCATTGCCGTATCAATGTTGTTGTTGCAAACAACTACCGCAACTTTATTTGTTGCAACATAATTTCCTTTTCTTTGATTTCTATTTACTCGCTTCTGACTTTACTAGCCAAGAAATCAATAGCGTTGGTGTTGGTGTTTGTACTCGATTTTATGTTACTGCCGTCGACTATGGCGGGCGGAATGTTGTCTATTTGCTTTAAAAGTGCATATGCTGCAAGTGCCAATGATGTGTAGAGCGCTAAGGATATCAAACAACAACATGCGAAAAGCTTGCTCGCAATACAAAGGTGTCCATGTAGATACCCTGCAGTCAAACTTCTAGGTTGCAATTAGGTCAGGACTAGTTGGCAGACAACTAAAGTGCCTGTTTTTGTATGCGGAGAAGGAAGTTGCATACAAAAATTATGTTAAGAGATTACTTATTAAGATAAAAATCCTGGGAAAGGTTGTATCAAAAATAGGTTGGACGTTTTCCATCAGCAGAGGTCGGCAAATATGCGAGTGTATTTCTGGCATGAAAGCTTCTCAAAAATAAATGTTTCATCGTGTTTATAATCAAGGGCCCATGAAAGATGTTAGACAAGAAATGGATAAAGAAAACTTTAGACATCGGATGGGCGCGGGCAGCAGCTAATCATCGAGCTAGATGGGCAGAAACGCCGCTCACTCTTATTAAGATATGACTTACTAGAAAGTTTGAGAACTTTGGCTAATACGTTACTCAAATGCTCTCTGGCTAAGGGTTTTCCAAAAATACTAAAAGTGATTGGAAAGGGTACAAGAACAACAAGAATGATGGGCTGCCTGATTCATAGAACCCACACTGCAGATCAAAACATTGCCGGAAGCTTTCTAGTTCGCGGACACACGGTTGATAACACGGCATTATCTATGGGGCCTTGAGAACTTTCCACCTAACCTTAGAAAAATGATATATTCCAATTGAAGATATGTATTCGGTAACTAGTTTAACTCTAGTCACCAACGAATTATATTTCTGAATGGTTGGAAAGTAAATACATACATATATCAATATTCTATTACAGGTGCGCATATACACTTACATGAATGTACTCGTGAATATGTATGTATGTACATATATATGTATATCCGTGCATGCGCGTGCGTGCACTCGTGTACTTTACAAGCAGCTAACAACTCCACCTGCAAATTACAAAATTACCAACTGATAATTTTTACCTTAGTTCACTCATTGCAGACAAAAGGTGAGCACTCACACACACACTCACACACGCACACAACACCCAACGTGCCTACCACATGAAAGCTGTAACATCGAACGCTAGTGCTATGTTTTACTTTCCGAATCCGAACATTTTCTGCCATTTGCGCCTGTTCAAAATCTTACTTTTAATTTGTTAGTTCGATAAGTATGTAGAAGGAAAACAGTCAAGAAAGAGTAATTTCATATTAAATCGAGCATGATATACCTTGCTGTGGAGACACTATGCTACAATGTGAGAGTCATTGCATAAAAATGAGAAGAATTCAAACAGTACTCGACACTTTAGAATCTAAATTGCATTCGACTGCCATCGTATCTCTGCCGACGTTGATTCGCTAAAATTTCAAATTTCGTATGACTTAATTTGTGAGGCTGGTAATAATGTGCTGCGCTAGAGTGTGCTATACACACATCCATATATAAGGGTCATCAAACTGCATTAAACAGATTTCGCAACTTTATGGCCCAGTTTCGCCAGCTCGACTAAACTTAGTTATTATTTATGTCCCTCAGTTGGTAAAACCCAAAATTAAGTTAGTCGCTACTTAGTCTAACCCCCCGATTCTGTGTTCTTGATAAATTGTCAATCTTGATAAAATATCAAGAAAATAAAATATTGAATCAAGTGTTCTGAATTCTGCTTCAAAAAATTAATTAATTTTGTTCGTTTTGGCGTAAAATTCAAAAAACATGGTACAAATATTTTTCTCTTGATTTTTTATCAATATTGACAATTTGTCAAGAACACAGAATCAGGGGGTTAGTCTTCGTCGCATTAGTGAAACCGGCCCTATATCTGTGGTGGTGGTATTCCAAAACAAACAATTTTTTTAACTAGAAAGCCAATATGGTGAAATTTCTATACGGTGTATGACACTCTCGATGCTATCAGTAGTCAATTTTTTTTTTCAGCAGCTTGCAATACTGTTAGACCCTGTAGGGAAATTCACACTCTTTGCTATTATGCTCCATTAGAAAAAGATTGTGGTATCACGCCCAACAAAATTAAATAGGCGAGCCTTAGCAAATATGTACATATGTATGTACCAATGTTAGAGATAAAATTTGTAAAAGCTGAAAAGAAGAAAAACCAATTTCTTCGAAAGAAGGCGCAGAAAGTTAGGGATGCAGGATTACACGGTGCAGAAAGTTTTGTGGCCTATCAGCGCTCGCTAGATTAAGCCAGCGGCTGGTAGGAGCTCTACAACTACGAAACTTCCCATTGCTTCTAAGAGGGTTTTCTTTTCTGTTCTAAAAACTAATTATCTGGTAACGCTATACACATTTTTAGTGTATGTGAGCTGTAGCTTCACCTATTTTAAGCACAGCTGAGTATAAAAAAGAGAATTAAAACAAAAACGTTGGTATCTGTGGCATGTACACAAGTGTATTAGCAAGTAGCTTCCCTATTTTGCCGACAACCACGTTATGCCACATACATCAGACTCCGATGTATCCAGCTTTTTATTCACAAAAGTCATTGCTGAGCACATGCAACCACACGCAAGTTTGTGCCTTATCCCCGTTGCCTGTGTGCGGTTAACTTGGCTACACTACGGCACTGACTTTGGCCGCCAACACTTGTTAACTCGACTCGGCATGTTGTTGTGGATGTGCACTTTGTTGTTGTTGGTGTTGCTGTTGTTGCCGCTTGTGATTCACTGTCTCAGCTTAATTGCTTACGGACTAGTTTACTTTAAGCGTTAAGAGCATTTTGCGCGTGCAACACTGCACAACGAAAAAGCAAAAAAAACAAGTAAGGAAAGGGCTGTCTTCGGCTGTGCCGAAGGCTTTATACCTTTCATGAATGCCAAACCACACTTATCGGAACAATCGATTGTATGAGAGCTATACGTTATGTTGGTCCGATCTGGCTGATTTTGCCAACATATGTTACATATATAATATGTAGCAAACGTGAAAAGTTTAACGTTCCTAGCTTTTTAACTGCAAAATTTATAGCCCAAAACCCATTTATCGAAACTATCGATTATATGGGAGCTATATGTCATGTTGGTCCGATCTAAGTCATTTTCACTACACACGTTACAAATACAATATGTACTAAACCTGCAAAATTTTACGTTCCTAGCTTTTGAATTGCAAGAGTTATGGGCCAAAACCCATTTATCGAAACAATCGATTGTATGGGAGCTATGCCTGGTATCGGTCCGATCTTGCTGGTTCCGACAAATGATTAATCCTATGCAAAATGGCGCCTGCTTGCAAAATTTCATCGAGATATCTCTAAAACTGAGGGACTAGTTTGCGTTCAAACAGACGGACGGACGGACGGACGGACGGACGGACGGACGGACGGACGGACAGACGGACATGGCTAAATCAACTCGCCTCATCGCCCTGATCATTTCGGTATACTTAATAGTGGGTCTATCTCTTCTTCTTCTCATACTTACAAACATCGGACCAAAGTTATAATACCATTTCATGTTCATGAAAGGTATAAAAATGGAAAATTAAAATCAAATCTTTCAGACAGCAACAACACCTAATTTGTTGCTGTAGTCACCAAAGATGAGCAGCATACACAACTGCCACTTACACACGCTTACCTTCATACATGCCATGCACTTTACTATTTACTCTTTCATATAACAACAATAACTACAGCACTATTAGCAATTTAGTAACGCCGCATGCCAATGTGCACCGCCTCTCTCCTCTTTCCACTCGCCGCGTTTTTCTGCGTATTTACTCATTGCACATTGCTATTCGTTTTATAATTAATTAATTTTTCAAGCGTGTTGATGTTTTAGTATAACGCAAGATTTTCCAGTGCTTATATGCCTGTAAGTACTCGAGTATTTATGTTGTGTAATGTTCTGCCTTTAGATTGTCTTTATCATCGCAGTTGCCTTGTTCTACGTATGTACATATGCTTCCTCTTGTTCTTTTCTCAATCTTGTTAACAAGTTGATTAGTGTTTTGCTCCGACTTGCCACTGTGTCCGCCTTCAGTTTGTTCTTCTAACCGAGTAGCATGTCGCAGAAGAAGCCTGATTTGTGCCGTCGGCACTACACTCCTCTTCTTCCGTAAATTTGGCTTCCAATTCGACTAAAACTCATTTATCTAGTTGTTTCATGTTTTATATTTTTCTTTTTTGGGTCCGCATGCTTAATACATATTCGAACCGAGAATCGTTTGTGTAATAAAACTTTTACGGATTTTTTGATTAATTAGCTACTTTGCTGGCACTGTGCTTGATTACTTGATTGTGAGTTGTACGCATTTTCCTCACACTTTTTCACTTCCCTAAAACTATTTGTATATTGATCTAAAAGAGATTTTGACGAGACGCCAAACTCTTCTTTAGGTAGCTGCTACTGCTTGGCGACATTAATAGGGGCTCTTGATTTGCTTCCTTATAGATATTCGCAGTTCTATCCTGGTATTATAACACATTTCATTGAAACTACCTGTCAGAAACAAGATTGCGGAATTTAGTAAACAATTTCCAGAATTAAAACGGTGAAATAATGCAACCGGTTTATGAGTGTGGTTTAAGATTTTTGTTACAATTGCTCATGGATTATCTCATAATCTTTGAAATTCTAGCTGAAGTTTTTAATCAATTACACCAGCTTAAGCAAATTTATAATTTCCTTCTAGTCGCAGGAAGAGTTAAATATGCAATTAGATATACTAAGAAATATTTGTGCATCCCAACAAGCAAAGTAAAGCCTTTGTTTTACTTTTTTACTTTGTGGTATTACAAAAAAGTACGAAAAAGGCAATGGTTAAGAATTTGTGTAGACTAAAATATTGGTAGTTTTTTCAGGATTTATATATTAAATGATTTCTTTTTTCAAGAAGCAGGATATGCATATGATATAAGACTACTCTTTGTCTGTTACAGTATTCATGCAAGTTCGTTTCTTGAGTCTTTCGTATGAAATACGAGCGAACTTCATTTTTCTTTGATTTAGCATTCCTTCACTCACACTTCTTAAGTCAGTATTTTTAAACTTTTATACTTTGCTTGCATATAAATACAAATAGCAAGCCTTTATTAAATGTCTTTCATCACCTTGCGAATGATGCATGAGCACCAATCAAAAAATTAACTACTGACGATACGTCACTTTCGGCATTACGCGCAAGCATCCAAACAAATAAATGCACAGAGTTTGCAGCTAAACAATGATGAGCATATGTACGTGTATATGTTTGTTTGTAAATTTTGTCTGCTGGCATGAAGAAACGACATTGAATTTATGCAAAATTCATTCATAGCAAGGAATTGAAAAATGTACATACGTAAAAGATACCAAGATACCCAGTGAACAAAATTTATAACTTTATAAAAAGTAATAAAAATTATATGCATGATCATGGCTTAGTAATGTTTTGATTGAATCAGTGCCTAGAATTTGAAAAAATTACAAATTAACCGAGCTTCTCCAATACTTTAATTCGGTCTAGGCTACCTATGTTTACACCAATTAACTTGATAAGCCCTTAGATGTTTGGTTTAGTGGGTAAGTTGAAGTTAATACGATTGTATGCATATATGCGAACGTGTGAATACATTAATCCCTACCCATTCATTCATTGCAACGTCTGCTTTGGTGCCTGCATGCAATGATTGTCATTTAACAAGTTGTTAATTTTATTCAAGGACACATTTTTTCACACCATCACTAGAATACATTCCATTGTAGACACAAAAGCGGAAATAGTAACAAAAATGGTAAGAAGTGGAATGAAAAGGGTAAAGAACAGGCACACACATTTCCACATATAAATAATCAAATATGAACGCGCTATAGAACAAGGGAACGTGTTGTAGTTTAGTAAACACTCGAGCTTATACCGGACCATACCAGATTCATATTGGCAAAGGATTGTTAACATCAGTAGATCCCCGGCTGGTCCGTAAACCAGTTATGTCGGAGTAGAGGCGCCAAGCACTGTATTTCTCAATTTAGCTTACAAGCAAACAGTTGTTCTAGGGCTGTGTGAAAGTAATAGAAGTAGGAAGCTCCTGCAAGCAGCAAGTAATAGAATCAGTCACCTCTGACCTCGTCATTTGTACTCCGTAGTTTACTAGTTAAGATTATTTCACTGGTTTGATAAAAAGCTCTATTAGAATGCAAGCAATCGGGATTGTGTGTAAGGGAAACTTAATGTCTTCCTAAAATTTTAAGCTACGAAATTGTATCAGAATGTTTTGAATGGCAACTCTCACGTAAGTTAGGGAACAGACTGAGTTCACAGCTCAAGCGCGGAACCTACTTTCTGCTGCTCTACTTCGACTATATATCGCTTGTTTAAAGTACTTTTAGCGAAGATAGGATATCCTAAACATCTTTTTTTAAGCGATTCCCTCCCTAATTCTCCAACATGCCCCTAGATTTGTTTACATTATTTTTGTTGTTGTTACTATTTGGTGATTTTTCTTGTACTATTTTGATTTTGCATAAATTTTTTTGTTGTCAACATCCTGAAATGTGTTAGCATATGGAATTGCATGCAACACGCCTCAAACACGCATTCATACACATGTATAAATGTATGTTTGAGTCTCACTGCATTGAATCACATTGGGCAATGTATTGCAGTGTTGTCGCATTTATTACGCATGCGCAACATTGTGCAGGCAAATCCAAATTCAAATAGAATTGGAAATAATTACGGTGTCGTCGTCCATCTCGGCGCTATGGTGATGTTTTTACCGCAGGCTATTCATAGCATTTTTTCTGTTTGTTACTCTGAGATGTGGCACATGCGCAATGGCGTGTGCGAAAATTGTCCAAACTGTCAACGCGCGCTGCTTGAATGCCACAGCAAGCCGACGACAACGCACAGCTTTAAATGGCTAGTGGCGCGAAGACAGTTAAATGCGAATGCAACACATTCGAATTTCTAAATACAACCAGCAAAAAATGGTGTAAGTGGTAAAGAGAATAAGAAAAACAGAATAGATGCTTTCCTCCAGATTGTTATAGGCCATACAGCCATGTACACGAGAGTACAAATCGACAGCGGTGTCGATGATACCACAAAATGCCGGTTCAAAGGATTTTCTCTGTAGTAGGATTTGAACCCGAACTCCCATTGCTACTAAAACTTCAACTATCTCGCTTCACTTTGACCACCAAGCCTTGCAAATTTTTTTTGTTTTTTTTTTTGCTCCCTTTTCCAGAAACGCTCTTCATAGATAAGATTCGTATTACTATTTCGGAGATGGCTGAACTGATTTACGTTTTATTTTCTACATACACAGTATAATACATTCGAAGATTTGTTGTCATTTGTTTTTGAAATTTATTTTGTTTTTTAAATAGAGAAATTGCATCGAATTTCAATAGTAATTTTCTAGGTAGGGTTACCCCCTAGGATTGAGCAATATTCTGTTTTTTTTAATACCAAAACCTTCAACAACTCTTTCAGTTTACTCTCCCAGTCTATCATAACTTTTATGCATCTCTGAAACACCAAGGAAGCGCGAGAGAAACTGTAACAGCAAACGATAATACAGAAGCCAACACTAGCCAAAGAAGCGCTGTGGTTGAAAATTCAGAAAAACTGTCAGCTGAATGTGAGTCTGATGATGATTAAAAAGAGAGTGTCTGAGCTCTGTGATCCACGTTAAAACATTTGAATATTTTGTTTTGTTTGATTTTTTTTGTCAACAAACTTTCGATTTCAACAGTCTTTTGTTTTACTATTTTCTAATTACACAGTGCTACAAAAAAAAAAAAAAAATTAAATACACTTTTGAAGCGACGTAGCCGAGATTGTTCACCTGGTCGAGTTATACACGAAACGCACTTTAAAAAGTTTTTAGCACCCCTAAGATCAGGTTTTAAGGAAAAAAACAACAATTTTCAGTTTCTGTATAAAAAAAAATTCATTAAAAAATTAATTTTCAACCGATTTTTTGTAGAGAATTGTGCGGTTTTGGGTAGAGAATTGTTGTCACTTTCGAAATATATATAGTGTTTTATTAATTTGAAAAAAGTATGACATGTTTTTTTAAGCCAGAAGTTGAAATTTTTGGAAATTTCATCCGGTTTTCCGGTTTCGACGTCATTTTTTTGCCACTAATTAACAATGAATGAACCTCGTTGGACATGTGTCACCGAGAGGCACTTACTTCTTAATTATATCATTTTTTTTTTTTTTTGAAAGGACTTCAAGTTTTCAATTTATGCAGCCTAATCCAATAAATTTTGGCTCTAAAATGGCGTAAAATGCATCTGGTGTCAAAAAAAATTATTGTAAAATTTCATGGAAACAAGATATTATGAATCAAACCATCGTTAAAAATCACTATTTATTGTTTAAAATTATAATTGATGTCCTAACAGTAAGCCCATTTTTTTACTTACACGGGGTTCCCCTGGAAATGGGAGTGTTAGATTTTTGATTATGCTTCATAAAAAAAACTTGAAGTGCTTTTCAAAAATTAAAAACCGGTATATTTAAGTAGTGAATGCCTCTCGATGACATATGCCCAAAGAGGTTCATTTCAAGTAGAAACTGAAAAACGGTTTTTTGGCCTTAAAACCAGATTTGGCGGTGTTAGAGACTTTTTAAAGGGCGTTTCGTGTATAACTCGACCAGATGAACAATCTCTGCTAATTCGCTTCAAAAGTGTAAAATTTCTGTAACTCTGTGTTATTTGCGAAAAAAGTTTATAAACAAAATTGTTTACTTTTTAAATTGGTAACATGATACATATAAATATTTGAAGTCATACTTCTGAAGTGTTGCCACTTAGGGTGTCTTGAGAGAGCAGAGGGTGGCTACTTTAACGAAATTAGATTTGCTAATTTTTTTTTAAGGGGATACATATAAAGTATTTGCTCTGCTCATTTTTTTATTTCATAGTCGTATGTTACATTTAAAGTTCTCTACAAATAAGTGGCAACCTACAAAAATGGAGAGCGTAGGCCACTACTAACACTTATATAAGGTGTTGTTTTTTTGTTGGTGCGATGTCGCTTCTATCTATCTATATACAAGTTGATGCATATATTCGTACAGGCGTACCTGGAAATATTTCTGAAACAACGGATGTTTGTATGTATGAGTGTCAGCTAGCTAATCGACGCATTGGCAATGCCAACGTCCACACAGACGGCGACAATAAATCGTTCATTGTTAAATGTCAGTCGTTGACAAAATTCAAGCGAGCTTACGAAGCACACAAACACATTGGCATACTTACGTGCATACATTCAGGCGCAGCAACATAGTTTTCGAAATGAAGCGTCAAAGTTAAACATGCAAGTGGCAAGCAGTCAGTTACATTGCTTCTAAGGAAATTCAGCTGCTTCAAATGCCCAATGTACTCGTATCTAGGTATGTATGTATGTATGTATGCTTTCTGTTCTTCTTTATTTGTTTGTTAGTGCTGCTGCATGTTTTTGTGTTTTGTGCTATTTTTGTCGTTTTTAGCACCTTTTAGGCAGCCTCAATGCCTCATTGCCTCATCGTTTGATGTTGTCCAACATGCTGTCACAATAGCTCGTGCAACATTCATGTAGACACGGCAGGCACCAAACGGTAGCCAACGAGGAGTGTTGACAAGCAGTCGTTGATTGCTAAAAAATGCAAAACAGACAAGTTTGAAAAATCACACGTTTTAGTTGTTGGTGTTTTTCGAAGAAAAATGTAAACCACTTAATCATAGTTTGATAAAAGCCTTATGATAGCACAAAATATTTTTAAAGACTCATGTACCTGGCGGCATAACTAGCGAAAGGGATTAGGAAGTACACGAAACGAAGGCATTTGACTGAACTATAAAAATCAGCAATAAAAAAGCTCTGTAGTGATGTTTATGCAAAGGTTCAGTTACATTCGACTTTGACAATGAAAGACCTGCAATGGAACTTGATTTACCTAATCAAGATATTGCATTCTAAGCCTAATATTCACTCACTGACTTTTGGGCAACTCACCCTACATAGTCTGTTAGCCATTCCAATGGGCTCTGCGTCTTAAGAAGTAGCCGATTTCTGGTATGCATAGAAAAACCTTTCTCTTTATTCGCATAAGTTGACCAGCCATTCAGAACTTTCGTTCGCTGTGCTATTTAGAAATCTGTGTAATTATTATGCTCCCTTTAAATTTCTTCCGATACTTAACGTTGATATCATATGAATCTCCGCAGACCTTTTCTCGCGATTACTACACGAGCTATTTAAAAATTTTGGAAGTGGCAACACTGGCGCGTACTTGTCATTCCTGGCTACGGCCTTGGGCCTCAGGATTCTTATATCTAAATAGGCCTCTCTCTTTCTTTTTCCTTGCATCCGTACGCTGTGTCCTGTCCTTCTTATTTGTGTTAAGAGGTGAGCTAGAATGTTGCTATCAAGGGCAGTTGCGTGGAATAGGGATAGAAATTTCTAGTGGGCTGCATAGCTTTCATATTGAATTTTCCTACTCCTAAAACATCGTATGTCTTCACTTATTAATCTTTGTAGGAGTCCTACTCCAAGTTGTCCATTTTCTCCTGAGATAAAGAAAAGAACATTACGTGAATGATTCGATGCGGAATGCGCCGAGATGATCTGTAGAACAGTATTTACTCCCGAATAGCCTTTTTCGCAGCTATTATAAATATTAGGGTATATGTTGGCGAACCTTTATGAAGCTTTTATGTTTATTTCAAAAATGAGAAAACACATTTTGCGCTATTTAAATCTAAACCGACTATTGGAGTTAATATCCAAATGTGAACTTCTTCCAACACAGCAAAAATCTATCCGCTTAACTTTTCTTTACTTCACTGATACAATAACCGCAACCCACTTCACTTCAATTCGCTATGCGACACAAGTTTAATCAAAGTTCACAGACATCCGTATGTTTGTGTAATGGAGAGTGAAATATATTCTACAGAATCTTTCACACTTTTTGCATCGATGATTTACACTTAACTAGAAAAACCATAAAACGGGTAAATATTAACGACCTTCTCTTTAACAACTTGTACACTAGGCGGAGCAGCCGCGAATGAATGCTATTCTGCCCACAGCTTTTGACTTGCACTACACCTCCATATATATAGTTGTTGTTAACTGTTTGCACGTTAGCTCGTTTAGTTTATTTCACGCTTCTCGTTAGTCATTTTTAGTGGTTCTAAATTTTTTATGGCATTTGCTTTTATGTAATTATGTATATTCTGATGCGCAACTGCTAACGTGCCCCAAAATGTTGAAAAATCCATTAAAAAAAATGCGCGTGTTGCATAGAGTTATAATACGGAACTTCTTGTGAGTACTGGAGTATGGTGGAAGAAGGGTCAAACAACCCAGTCCTATATCAATTACACAAGCGAATCCATGAATTAAACTATTCTCTGAAGAGTGTGATCCACGAAGAATCGCTTTAGTCTACAGTCGGTCGCACTGGGTCGAGATTGTAGCACCATCCCGTGTGGGCATAACAAGACCTGTTAAATCTGGATTGAAATTAAAAATCAATTATATTCAACTGATATATTAATTTAATTGATTAATTATGATAGTTGATCATTTTTAAAATAATTAATCGATTAGGATTAAATTTTGTGTTCGATTAATGAGGATTTATTCCTTTTCAAATCTAATCCTTGTATTAATCAAATTAATCAAAATTTTAATTTTTTTTTTATAAATTCATCCAAAACAAAAATTTATATTCCCAGCAAACCATAGGCGTCATACATGAGTTAGAAAGGAGTCCTAAATGGAACCATTTATGCTGTTTATGAGCTCGCTTATGAGTCCATAATGAGGGTATTTCCCTTCTTGCGATGGTCGTCCGATATGAGCGTAATTCTATATTTCATGGGAGTTTGAATAAGTGTTGAGGAAACATTAATAGTTCAATAAAAATTCTTACCCTTGGTTTAAGGTTAAGTAAGTTAAAAAACGCGTGTTATAGTTTTTAAGATTCAGTAATAATTCATGTATTTAATGACAGAATAAGTAAAAGTATATGTGTTGGTTTACAGGGTTGCAAAAGGTTAATTCAAATTGATTAATAGTACAAACACAGAGTTGTATAAAATGTTAGGTATTTCAATAATATTATACATTCTCCCACACAAAAACCAAAGGTTTTTTTTCCAATCATGTCAGCTAAACATTGTTAGTCGTTTCATCGTTGTCTTGAAGAGGTAGCAGGCAAATTTTAGATATTGGCCGCTTCACCAGCTTACCATTGCAGTACAAAGTAGCGACCCTAACAAGACCATCTGCACCTGGGTGTACCTCCTGCACTTTCGCCAAAGGCCAGTGACCTGGAGAGCTTCGTTCATGAAGCAGCAAAACTATGTCGTTTACTCGAATATTTCGGTGAATATGTGTCCACTTAGAACGTCTTTGTAGGGTGTGCAAATATTCGTTAGCCCACCGATGCCAGAAATGTTGCTTTAGGCGCTCAACTAGTTTCCAACGCGATAGGTGCTCAATATTTGAGTCGAGTAAAGATGCCTCCGAAATGCAAGTTGTCGGCTCCCCTACAAGAAAGTGTGCGGGTGTAAGTGCTTGGTGGTCATATGGATGTGCTGGTAATGGGCAGATCGGTCGGGAGTTCAAACAACTCTCAATTTGTGCCAAAAGAGTAGTAAGCTCTTCGAAAGTGAGTACCCGATCCCGCATTAGTCGTTTTAGATGATGTTTAGTTGATTTAACCGCCGCTTCCCACAAGCCTCCGAAATTTGGCGAAGCGGGTGGGATGAAATTCCATGTCGTACCTTCATTTGCAAGGGTGGCAGCAATATGCTCGGGGAGCGAAGCCCTTTGACGCTCAAAGTTTATGTTTAGCTCCTTGTTAGCTCCTACGAAAGTAGTACCACAATCAGAGTACAACTCTGTACATCGACCTCTTCTTGATATAAATCGACGGAAAGCAGCTATGAATGCGTCCGTATTTAAACTGGAAACTAATTCAATGTGTATTGCTTTCGTGCACATACAGATGAACAAGCAAATATAGCCTTTTGTTGTTGCGGCTTTCCGTACGGTAGACAACTTCATGTTTATTGGGCCAGCGTAGTCGAGCCCACTATGCAAGAATGGTTTAGCAGGTTGAAGCCGAACAGCTGGCAAATTTCCCATTTGTTGTTGTTGCGCCGTCGCCTTGTATTTAAAACAAATTAAACATTTTCGAAGCACGGACTTTGCCAATATGCGCGCTGATATAATCCAATAACGTTGTGAAACAAACGATAACATCTGCTGAACGCCACCATGTAGTGTTTGGTGATGAGCGTCTGCAAATATAAGAAGCGATAATGGAGAGTCTTTTGACAATAAAAGTGGATGTTTCACATCAAACGTAAGCTTTGCCTTAGAAATTCTTCCCCCTACTCGAAGCATGTGTTGCTCATCAAGAATGGGAGCCAACTGAAGAATTTTACTGCCTTTGTTAATAGGTTCATTATTTTTCAAACAATTTATTTCTAATGCGAAATCAATACCTTGTACTTGTTTGATTATTAATGTGAGTTCCCTATTAAGCTCTTGTGATTTTAAAAAACCTGTTTCGTTTTCGTTGTTCTGCTGTTGCAATTTTTCTTTTATGTTATAATAAAAGCGTAGAATATGCGCAACGACTCGAATTAGTCGCGAGAGCGAAGAGAATCGATAGAGAACATCTGGATATTTTTGCTCGTTTTCCGTTAAATTTGTTATATGAGTTGAGATGCATGATTTTCTTTCTTCCAAACCAGTTTTGAGAGCCATGTTTTGCGTAGGCCAGTTAGCTATTGGCTGGGTAATCCATGTTGGTCCAAACCACCATAAAGAGTGCGACTTAAGCTCTTTTGGAGTCAAGCCTCGTGTTAAGCAATCTGCTGGGTTATCGCGCGTTGGTACATGCCTCCACTCACTTATGTTAGATTTGCGCTGAATTTCCGCTACTCGATTGGCGACGTATACGACCCAGCGTGTGGAGTGGGATTTTATCCAGCTTAAAACAACTGTGCTATCGGTCCAGAAAAAAACAGAGACGTCGGTGTGGAAGTAGGTTTTCACTTTCGTCATAAGTTTTACCAGCAACGCTGCTGCACATAGTTCCAACCTTGGGATCGACACAGTCTTGAGCGGTGCTACCTTCGTTTTGGCCTGAATCAGAGATGAGGAAATGGTTGAGTTGTTGTAAGCTACCGCGTATATAACTGCACCATATGCAGCCTGTGAAGCATCACTGAAACCATGCAGCTCAATTTTGTCAAACTGTTTGCATCCAAACCAACGTGCAATTTTAATGTCCTCGAGTTCATGCAGAGATCCTCTGTACTGCAACCAGTCAGCATTTAATTTTATTGGCAGAGGGTCATTCCAATCCAATCCTTCTACCCACAACTTCTGGAACATGATCTTGGCGATAATAGTGGTAGGTGCGAGCCAGCCAAGCGGATCAAACAATTTGGATGCATCAGACAGCATACTACTCTTTGTTACGTTAGAAGCAAAGGTGAAGTCAATTTTAAAAGAGAATTCGTCATCTTTACAATTCCAAAAGAGACCCAAAGCCTTTACTAAGTTATCTGCCTTTAATTGGATCTGATTTGCGTTCTCTTTATTCTCAGATGGGATTGTTTGTAAGAGCACAGTAGAATTTGAGTTCCACTTTCTGAGATTAAATCCACCACTATTAGAGAGCTTGGTTAGTTGTTGCTGTAACTCGATTGCTTCTTCGGCGGTGTCTGCGCCTGAGATGATATCGTCAACATAAGTGTCGTTTAAGTACACTTTACTTGCAAGGGGATAGTTACTTTGCTCATCGATAGCTAGTTGTCGCAAAGTGCGGATCGCTAAGTACGGAGCCGATGTTGTGCCGTACGTTACAGTACACAGTCTATATATTTTAATCTGCTGTGTAGAGTTTTCTCTCCAGAGAATGCACTGATAATTTTGATGCTCTTTGCAAACGATGATTTGCCTAAACATTTTCTCTAAGTCGGCTGTAAAAGCTATTCTGTGCGACCTCCATCTAGAAATAACAGTTGGCAAATCATTTTGTAATGCTGGACCTGCGGCCAGCTCGTCATTGAGAGAGGTTTGAGGAGGACAACGATTCCCTCCATCGAATACAACACGTAATTTAGTGGTGGTGCTACATTGTCTCATAACACCATGATGGCAGAAAAAGTATAAATTGTCCTGCAGATCTTTTGGGTACACGCCTATTTCCTGCATGTGACCTAAGTCTACATATTCAGTCATAAAATCTTTATAAAGCTTGGCAAATGCCGGTTGACTCCTAAATCGTAATTCTAGCTGTTTAAGTCTTCTAACAGCGTTAAAGTCAGTACCACTAAATGTTGGTGGATTTCCATGTGACAGTATGCTTTTAAAGGGTAGACAAACGGTATATCGACCGCTTTCATCTCTCTTGTGGGTTTGCACAAAATGATTTTCGCATGCTACCTCATCGTCGGAGAATCGTGGTTCCTCTCGCAGCTCTTCTTGCTCCCAGAATAAACGAAGCTGATCATCGAGTGTGCATAAATTTGCTTGCAAATAGTGTTTGGGAGGCGGTGCAGAAGTTGGACCAGAAATCATCCAACCAAAATGAGTTTCTTGCAGGAAAAGACCACGTTCATATTTTTGCATGCCCGAGAGTAAGATATCACCATATACATCTGCACCTAGAACTAAATCGATATTAACAGGGGAGGCGAAGGTAGGATCCGCAAGAAAGATGTTGGAGAAATTTGGTAATCCCCGCCATATATCAGGGGATGGTTTGTATGAAGTTAATTTTGGTAAAATAAACGCAGTACATTCAATTTTGAAGTCTTTTTCATAGTGGGAGCGTAAACACAAATTTATTGATTTTCTAGCAATTGATTCTTTATTCCCACCAATTCCTGTTACAACAACGTCAGTATTTCGTTTTGGCAGATTGAGAAACTGAGCGGCGTCCTCTGTAATGAATGAGGCCTGAGCGCCTTGATCAACGAGAGCTTTGAAGTGGTATTGTCGCTCAGGCACTTCCACAATTACCTGTACAGTAGCGAGAAGCACTTGTGCCATGGTTGATGCAGATGGTAATTTTGCATTTGAAGTTAGAGCGTTAGTGGTAATATTTACGGAGAGCTTTTCTTCGTTGTTTTTGTTGCTGTGTACAGCGAATGCATTATGAAGAACAGTATGATGAGGTTGCTTGCAAGCTTGGCAGCGTGAATTGATTTTACACTCACTGTAGGTGTGACCCTTACCTAAACAGTTCAGACACAATTTATGTTGTAAAACAAAATTTTGTTTTTCAGCAGCAGGTAGTGCAGCAAATTTAAAGCACTTATACAAAAGATGATTTTTTTGACAAGACGGGCAGGTAGAATTGGACGGTGTAGAACCAGTGCCAGTAGTAGCTGCGTTAGCATGAACAGGTTTGCGAGTAGTTTGACGTAGTTTTTGTTTATCGCTGTAGCTACGATTAATAGTTTTTGTGGGCGTATCATCTTCCTCTATAAATTCAAGTGCGCGGTAAGTGGTTTCAAGGAACTTAAGCAAAGCTTGTACGGAAGGAATGGCACTGGAACCATCCAGAGACTTCTCCCATTCCTTTCTTGTTTGCTTGTCTAGCTTTTGTGTAAGTAGAAATATTAGGATAGGATCCCAATTAGTAGTATTTATTTCTAAGGTTGTCAATAAGGCAAGGCTGTTGCGAGTGAGGTCGAGCAATAATTTTACGCTTTGCAAGCCACCATCAGTATTTTGACAATTGACTAGCCGTTTTAAAATTTGATCCACTAATTTTCTTTTGTTGTGGAATCTACTTACCAAAGCATTCCAGGCAGGTTCATAACTGGCATCTGTAGCTGGATATTCGTTGAGCATTTGTTTCGGTGTGCCGCTGCAAGATCCCTTGAGATAGAAATACTTTTGCACCGGAGTTAATGCGTCGTTCGTATGTACCAGTGATATAAACATATCTCGAAAAGGTATCCACTCCAGATAGTCTCCAGAAAAAGTCGGCAAGTCGATTTTTGGTAAGCGTGCAGACGCAGCTGTTGAGTCATTCCTTGTAGCAGTGGCGAATGTACTGGCATGTGGATGTGGCGATGGCCATGGCGTGAGTTCATTTTGTCGATCCAGAAGGGTAGATTTAAATGATATGTATGAGTCGTAGCAGGTGTAGAAAACGTCATCCTTCAGGTAGGGAATGTCGTCCTCTTGAAGCGATGCGTTACGAATAAGAGTATAAATTTGTTCGTGGCCGTGCTTAAATTCATGAAAACAGGTATCAATTTCTGTGAGCAGGCTCTGAACATAACCTCTTGATATATCCGATGATTGTTTTGCCTCGAAAGTAGTCTTGATTCGAGTTAGATGAGATTGAATTCTGCGTTGGTCAGCAATTGCGCCGCTGAGGCCTTCCATGTCTCTTACGCTTTGAATTCAAGTGTCGAAAAGGAAATAAGTTAACAAGCTAAGCGTAGAAGTAGCTTGAGATTGCTTGTAATTGCTTTCCTTCCCGGGTTTCGGCACCAATTTAATGTTGAGGAAACATTAATAGTTCAATAAAAATTCTTACCCTTGGTTTAAGGTTAAGTAAGTTAAAAAACGCGTGTTATAGTTTTTAAGATTCAGTAATAATTCATGTATTTAATGACAGAATAAGTAAAAGTATATGTGTTGGTTTACAGGGTTGCAAAAGGTTAATTCAAATTGATTAATAGTACAAACACAGAGTTGTATAAAATGTTAGGTATTTCAATAATATTATACAATAAGAGTCATATCTTCTTCTTTAAATGGCCATCTAACCGCCATAGCTCGCCAGAATTTCTTCGTTGCGCCAACTGGCGCCAATTTGAGACCCCGCGAGATCGCAGGTCGGTCTCCACTTGGTCCTTCCATCGGAGTGGTAGTCTTCCTCTGCTTCCACCGCCGGGTGCCGATAAGTATAAGAGTCATATAGCACACCTTTTTCTTATAAACGACTCTTATTAATCCTCGTTAATCGCAATTAACCCATATTTTAATTTAATTGAAATTATGATTAGTTTGATTAATCCTAGGATTAAATTTGAAAACGAAATAAATCCCCATTAATGAGACACAAAATTTAATCCTAATCGATTAATTATTCTAAAAACGTTCGATTATCACAATTTATCAATTATTATAAAAATTAAATTTGATTATCAATGATTGAGATAAATAATCATAATTTAACAAGTCTGGGTATAACTAATACTAATGTATCTGGTTGCGTTACCATTGGTCCTTCTTAACACATATAAAGAACTGGCATTATCACATTATCTATTTGGATCCCCCAGATATCGATGTACCTTTGGATCAAACGGTGATATAATGTGATGCTGATCCTCATCATTGTGCCTAAGGAGATGTATTCTTACTGAATGGCGGGAAACGTCTAAAGCAAAGCCTTGTTAAGCGTGCTCAGCAATCACCGATGCTTCGTTCTTTTTTTTTAGCGATTGTGTAGGAAAGTTGGAAACACCAAGTCGCTCGCTTTCCTGTCGAAATCAATCACTATGGGCAATTTCATATCGCGCCGTCAAAATCTCTCTTCAGGTCGACCCAGACATGGTGTCTCTTATCGGGGTCTTCTCCAGGACTTGGAGTATCTTTAGGATTTGTTTGATGATGGACTAAAACATTAAATGCGATATTGAGGACGCTGATGCTGCAGTAGTTGGTGGGACTTTGTGCGATAGCCTTTTTTGCCCTTACATGTATGTAAATGAAGTTTTAATATTGTTATCCTCATCCATCGAGGTTGATTGGGGATGTAGACCAAATCAGTAGGCATACCGGTCGTAAGAGGCGACGGAAATGCACGAACGCAAGGACGTGCAACTCCATTACCTGCGGATATGATGCCTCTCATTTCCCATCTTCTCATGACATGACGTAGAAGTTTCCACTGATCATACGAAACACATGTCGGGCATGTAGCGCAAGGGGGTTGGGAGTTGGGGGCAACGTATATTTCAAGTGAATCCAACAGATTTTTCCATCCCAAAAATCGTCACTTCACATCGATTCAATGGGAAATGTTAAAAATTTATATTTTCAAAAAAGCAACCATTTTCAGGTTGCCGTCTTAAGTCTTTTGTTTGAATAACATTACAATGATATAAACATCGTCTGCAATCAAACATGATTACTTGATGCACCTTTGATGGATACGTACTGACGAATAAATGAAAGTGCTGCAATGCAATCAAAAATATGGGAAAATATTGGTGCAATCAACCGTAGCCGCAAAATGCAAAATAACCAAAGGAAACTTGGCTTTTTTTTTTTGTGGAAACAGCAACCATTGATTATTGACAGTGGCAGCTGCAGCCCACAATGGTGGCAAACCAATAAAACCAAAACAAAAAAAAAAAACAAACAATGCCAACACCAACAACAGTAGCAGAGCAGCACAATCAATGGCATGAGGATGATTGTTTTTGCATTCGGCGGCAGATGGGCTTAAAAATCAGCATCCGCAGCACCGCAATTGCGCACAGTTTGTTGGCACCCAATTTGTTTGTTGTTGTTTCTGTGCATGTTCTTTTGTATTGCATGGCATCTTAGGTATATTGTTGTTGTTGTAGGCTGCCTGTTGATTACCAACTAATGTTGTACTAACTTTTGTTGCAATCACTGCACTGTTCTTAGCTTTTGTTGATGTTGTTGTTGTTGTTGTTGTGGTTTTTGTTGTTGTTGCTCGCAATTACCACATCTTTACACCGCAATCGTCTCGTCAGCACATCGCGTAAATCAGCATTGTGCAATTCAGAAGCCAAAGCGCAACAAATTAGCGTGAAGGCGCAAATCGCCGCGCGAAACCGTGAAACGAAATATGCAACAAAAAAGCTATGCAACAATGCTTCGCACTTCATTGTGGCGCACACTCGTTCGATGGCACGTTGTAGTCGATGGCTTCGTGGCGTGTTGGCGCGCTTGTTGTGGCTGACTGTCGTCTTCACTTAGCATGCCTCTCCTTTTTTTATGATTTGTCTTCTTTTTTTTTTGTTTGCGTTGATTTTAAGCAATCCATTGATTCTCGTTTTACCTTTATCGACAAAGCAATTTTCCGTTCTAAGACGTTGTTTTGCATGCGTTTATCTGATTTTGTATTTTGTTTTTGTTTGACGTGTGGTTTCTTTTGTATGCACACAGAAACATTGAGATCCATCTATCCCAAATTCAAAGCAAATTCTAAAAGCAATCATTTTAAGTTGAAAAGTTGGGCTGTCTCCTATGTTGAGCAGGTACAAAGATTCATAAGGAGACAATTTTTATTAGCAGTGATTTGGGTGTTCGAGAGCGAGGTTTCGGTGGGTTATTACTCAAAATTAAGGACTAAAATAACTCGATACATAATGACCAATCCCGGTAGACCTTATGGGATTTCAAATCGCACCACGATGATCAAAGTGAACGCAGATTACCCTATTCGATATATAGTGAACTTTTAGAGCTCACCAGACGTTTCCGTCCATTGGCGACAGATGCAAACTCTTATCGCAGACAGACTATCCATGCACCTTTCAAATGCTAGGTGAGATCATCATCAAGAAACTTCGATCTTTTATTCTTTAATAGATCCGTCTGGTAATCAATCTGGCAACAAGAGCGATCGTCTATTCGACCCTGACTTACCAGATTGGTTTTAAGGTAAAGCACCTGCTCAAATTTTATTTTATTTTTCGACGGCATCTGCTGATCTAGCAGGTTATGTCATGCGAGATATGCACTTGGATGGTTGCCTTCTACAGCGAAGTCATTTGTAAGAATTGAAAAATCACATTTTGAACCTACACCCAAAAAAATCAGTATCACTATTGAATTAATACGCGCGTAATAAAACGAAACTCTAAACAGTATAATTTTCTTGGTATCAATACTACGATTAATAATATAAAAAAAATATTAAAGTGATACCAATACAAAATTTTTGGTTTCCAATTGATAGTCAGTCTTATTAGATTTGCATTTATTCTTTTAATTTGATAAATGAAGCTATCAAATTGATCTTCCGAAATGTCAAACTAATACTGATATAATCGATTTTATGAGCAAAAATATCAAAGTGACACTGTAAACGTATCATTATGCAAGTATGGTTGCTCGAAAATTCGAACAATAGCGTTCGTGCATAAGACGACAGTTGTTCGTATTTAATTGTTTTTCGTGTGTTGCAGTGATTTGGTATTACAACTAAAGTTGTGAAAATGTGAGTAAAATAATTAAATAAAATAAAGTGAAGCTTGTGTACATATATGCAACAAAATAACCGAAAACTTTGTTTTATTTTCAAGTAATCGACGCTTATGTATGTACATTGCTGATTGTTTGGAGTTGCGAATACATAAAAGTATAAGCGTCGATTACTTGAAAATAAAACAAAGTTTTCGGTTATTTTGTTGCTTGCAGGCAAACATGTCTGTATACTTTTATTGTTATTTTAATATATTTAATTCACAGCTAAAGGTTAACTGTGGAAGTCGGTGAAATTTATTGTTGAAGCTGTTTGTAATGGAGGACATTATTGAAGAAGTCAATTTCGATACAATACTAGCCGCACAGGAGTTACATTGCGATGAACTGCTAAATTTTGTACAAAAAAACAATTTGGACTTAATTTGCTACACTTATTTGATAGGTAAGTTATCAAATATGGTGTAGACCTCTGACCTTTATTATTAGATACATTTGTTCGAATAAAAAAGTTTTAAAACTGAGAATTAGTTATTAGCCGACTTTATTTTTGGGGGAGCAAAATTTATTGAAAAAAAACCCTCGCTTAAAGTAAGTATCATATTAGTACACAATAATTATCCTTTTGATAAGAAGTAAGTATCAAATTAATACCAAAAATTTGATAATAGCAAGTATCGATTTGATAATCAAAATTATCAAATTGATATTTAGATTTGATACAAATAGGTCTCAATTCGATACCTGGGAGTATCAAATTGATAAGAAAAAAAATAGTATCAACTAAATAATAACTAGTATCAAACTGTAATCTTCGAAAATATCAATTTCACAATTTCGAAAATGTCAATTTTATAAGAACTTTAATGAAGCCAAAATAATACTGGAAAATTTCATTTTGATGTCTAAATAGCATCGCCCTGATGACAACTTTTTTTTGGGTGTAGGCAATCAGATGGTTGTTTAGGATATTTCAATTATACCCCATGCAAACCTCTGCGAAATAAAGCTGCCTGGATTGGGAAGCAATCATTTCGAGACCAAACGAAAGCAAAACAGAAAATAATTCAAAAAGCAGAACTACATCACTCAGTAACCATCAATTACAAGAGCTTGCTGACACGCATTAACGCCAAAAATTATCTCAACCTACATAACAAGGAAGAATTAATGCAAGATGAAAAGAGCAAGGAGGTCGTATATAGGAAAAGTAGTAAACAGCTAGCATCGCCGGTTTCGAAAATCCCCACTAGAGTAACCCATCCAGTTATGTCTATAGAATGCACTAGATCATCTATCGGCAAAACGCTACCCGTGGGTAGCTTCGACGCGGCAGCGCTGTACATACACAAAAACGACGCTGCTAATTCTGCTCCGCTGTTCGCTAAATTTCTTCAGAATTTAGCCAAATGCTTGCCAGTTAATTAAAATTCATATTAAAACAATTGCAAATCAATATTTTGTTTTATTTTGCGTTCAACTTTCAATAGTTCAACACAATGAATAATAACGATTGTGAATTAATGTTTTTCGCTGTAAAAGGCGATAATAATGCACGATGCTTACTTTGCGGAAAGTTTTTATGCAACCGCAGTTTTAATATAAAGCGTCATTAACACATATTTCATGCAGAATATGATGAAATATATAAGGGATATGATCGAGAGAAATTTCTTGCTGAGATAAAAAGTCTTTCTGAAAATCAAACTGCTGGAAATATTTTTTTTTTTGGATTTTTCGAATTAAATAAATTGCTTTTATTTCACCTTTCTAATTTTAAACCATTAAATTTCCTGCCATATAGTTATAAATCTACATAAGTGTGTATATGCGCATCAAAATATATATTATATCAGAAATACTCCATTTTTACTTTTAAATGCGAATCAATGCGGCAAGCATGTTTTTGGTCGCGCACAAATACAATAGCAAATTGTGACGGTGTTGGGGTGCCGATCACTGCACTAGATCAACGAAAAATACACCTCTGAGGGGTGAAACACAAACGTATGGGCAGTAAACAAATAGAAAGTAAATTTCCTAACTGCAGCCATGCTTGAAGCGCCCACATAACAGTTGAACTTCTACAAAATTATAAATCGGGCATGATTACTTCCGCATGATAGCTTCATAGTAGGGACAGCGTTGAAATCCAGAACTGTCTCCACTGTGAACGTACTCCTCGGGAACATGTAGCCAAAGAGCACACCTATCGCGATTTTATATCTGAATGATGCTGAATGCGGTCTCAGGTATGCAACAATGCCTGGGCCGAGCGAGGTTAGGTTTTAGTGTAATGCCATTCAAAACAAGAAAATATGCTTGAATAGATACAACCGGAGGTTTTCTAACCACTACAAAGGATCGACTTAAAATTCTTTAATTAAAATTTTGATTCACCTGCGCCGTACCTTAAACTTTCGGTGCGAGTACCATACGAAAGCCGCAACAGTTATAAAACAATAACAAAAAACGAAAAGGGGGCGGGCTATCGGGTTATCCTCAAACCAAAATTGACAGAAAATGCTGAAAATCGTTCCAAGTAGATTATCCTATAGCTTCACCAATAAACAAGATAAAATTGTATTTCAAAGTTTCACCTTTTGGCGCATCGTGTTGCAAATCCGGAAGTTGATAAAAAAAATTTTTGATTTTTTCTTGCATTAAAGCAGGAAAAATAGTTTCAAAATTCTTGGATTTATCTCTGGCACAAATTGCAGTGATCACATGGTCGGAAACATTCAGTCATTCATACCTTGAAGAGGTCTGATCACAATAATCGTATACTACTATATTTAAGTCACTGTATTATTCTTCATACAAATATTGTCAATAATTTTGAATTGCAGCCATTTTCGAATAACGTAAAAATTCCAGACAAATAATATAACTGTATGAGCATTTTTGTGGTCAAAGTGAGGTGCATTTGAAGTGTGCTCAATGCAATGTGTGGCATAATCTCCGCATATGACGTTTATTGTTTGGCACCAACAATCCCATCAGCAAGCTGATTGCAGATCTCATGCGATTTGTACTTTGCTACTGTTCATTTGCCATTCGCGTTTAACGCTTGAATTCGATAGCGCAAGCAGACAAGGAATGAAGTGACGCAAAGTGTGGCAAGAAAAACTAAAATCTTTTTGATTATTTTTAAACGAGGCGTTATTGATGTGGGACGTGTGGGGAGGGAGCACATAAAAAAGGTGATTTTAAGAAAATTGCAAAAATCTGTTTTCAATACGCAATACAATGCGCTTCCGGGATGTTATTTTGATTTTGTTATTTTTTTGTTTTTTTTGTTTTTTTTTTGGTTCATGCTCGCTGTGTATCAGCCACTTCACTCATGGCGCAACTTGCCACTTCATGCGGCCAGTTAATATTGCACACTGTGTTGCAAGTACTTACGTCCACATGCGATTATACAATACACCCACGCAACTGCGAACGACAGCGCACACCCATTTGCTGAGGCAGTGTTTGCGGTTACGCTGCGGCTAAGTGTGTGTGTGTGTGTTACACGTGCTACATGAACGCATAATCCTTTGACTTTTGGTTGCATGTGAAATGGCTATTCTTGCTGATGCCAATACAATTCTCTTCAAGCTCATAGGAATCTCGCATGTTTTTGTGTTATTTGTTGTTGTTGCTGCAGTTGCTGTTGCGTTGCCATTGCATGTCGTAATTGACAGTTTGGCGCGTTAATGATGCGTTTGGCTGCTGCTGCCTCCGCCGCTGCTGTCGAAGTTGTTGAAAGCGCCTTGTTGCTACACCCGCGCGCAAAATACGTGCATTGTACAGCAACTTCAACTTTATTGTTATTGTTTCACATTTTCGTTGTTGTTTTTGTTGTTGTTGTTGGCTTTAAAATTGCAACTGTATGCTACTCTATTGTTCGCTATATTGAGTGGTTGGATTTCTGTATTTTTTGTTTTTGCTTTTGAGGTGATAAAAAATAAGCGAACTTATCTCATTTCTCGCCTTGTGGCAATTGTGGCAAGTTGCGCTTAAATTTAATGCTTGAGTGCGTCTTGTAGCGATTGTAGATAATGTTCACACGATTGAGTGTGTGTGTGTGTGTGTTGCAACACTGCTTCCTGTGCCACAACCGCATACACAATGCCCTTTGGTTATTGGCACCACTCAAGCTGCACTGGCCATTCGATTGTAAGCTCATATGTGGGTGGTTATGATTTTATGGTGATATTTTTACCAATGCACTGCAGACATACCCACTGTCATTTCATTTTTCTAGCTTTTCTACCACAAGTAATTTTAATCTTATATGCTCATTTCATTCAACAAATGCCATGTGGCATGCTGCACTGCAGCAACTTCAATATCTGCAGCCGCATTGTTGGCAACAAGTGATTATTTTGATGACTTGTAAAATTTTCAAAAATGTTGCCGAATACTACAACAATATTTAGTCATGGGTGTTGCAATTTTATGTTCCACTTGCGGCCAAATCGGTGGTTGTAAAAATTTATTGTGATTGTCACAGAAAAAATTGGACGCAAATAAAATCAAAGTTTTCCAATCAAGTGAGAAGAAAAGCGCAGTGGGTGTTTGTTGTATTGGTTACAACAATTTTCAATACAAAAATAGAACTTTTACTGTAGCATTTAAAGAGCTAATACTATTTTCAATAAAATTGGAAGTTTGGAGAAACAATAGTTACACCGCTTTTATGATGACTACGAGCTGCATCGGTTAAGGCTTGGTTTGGTAAACTGACTGGAAAAAAGAACAGCTAAGTATACAATCATCCCCTTGTTGTCAAAAGAATAAATGGTCTGATATTGATAGATTAACCGGATGACAAGCTCATATGTACAAGGTACCCACAACAAAAAAACTTTTAAAGTTCATTCTTAGAAAATTCTATTTCACCACCTGCACTGTGTTATGCATGAATCATTATAACCAGTGGAACATTCTAGGCCATGTCATCCCATCTTTCCTTAGGAATGGAGAAGATTGGTGCGGCATCATAACCGTAGATCAACCATCAAGTAACATCTGGATTTAAGTGCCTCTTACCACGGGCATGCTTCACCGGGGGTATATTCTAAGCGCCTGAATTTCTGGGGACATATGTACCTATATACCTCTGTGAATAGGTTTTGTCGGTTCAACTAATGTCTGCCATATTTCATATTCTTTCTTTCCTCGGGTAAGACATTTTCCTTGCGGACTGCTGTACACTTCCCTATCGGCTACATAGGAACGAAAAAGCCACGACAGAAATAAGTAGAAAAAAAGACGGATAAATTCTTGAGGTTGTTTCCAACTGTCTTCAGTTATCGTTAAAAGATGGACCGCTCGAGTTTGTAAGCGCCGATAAATCATTATGAAAATTCAAAAATTATGTAGCATTCAAAGTTTTGTCAAAACTCGGTCGCCCCTCGGCAGTGGTTTGACAAACTATCCGAGTGAATTTCTGCCATGGAAGGCTTCACAGCAAAAATCCACCTTCTTTGTAAATGCCGTTCAGAGTCGGCAAAAAACTGCAGGTCCCGCCAATTTGTAGGAACAAATTCAAAGCGGTACACCACACATTGACAGAGAAGCTCGGCGCAAAAAACTCCGCTGAGGTTTATGATGATATACCTGTTGTATGTCGCGCTTCGTAGTGATTTATGTTGACATCCAACGTATTCAGAGAGCAGTATTGATCTTCCTGACAACTTGTTATACATAGTTTTGAGCTGATCCACATTCCCGCAATAGCCGATTCTACATGCCAGTATTACACGGAATTCCCCTGCAAAATTTATTTGAAACTGCCAGATTCGAGTCAATATATTTCACTGAAAGAAATCAGGGTACGACCCCGCCATATGTAGAAGTTAAGTGAGCTAAACCTGGTTACGCCCGAGCCCACACTGTTTGAAGGTACCCCCAACGCCATTAATTGATGAGCAAAGAGCTCAGACTTCATTTATAGGCAAACACTTTCATACCCACTTTATCGCATCACTCCATATACGAGAATAGAAAATATCAATGGAAAAAGTTTTTGAGATAAAAAACGAAGTGGACGCAGTCTAACTTCCTTTACCAAGATATAGGAATAATTTCCTTTTTTTCTCACTTAATTCAATGCACCTACAAAATTCCTACAGAGTATTTATTTCATTCCTTTCGTAAAGCGGAAATATGGTTTCCCCAAATTGTTTGAAGTGCTTAACATTTTTCAAATTGTATATTCATTTCAATTTCGCCAGACAATCAATTGTGGCAGCTTAGTTGGCCGTCACCTTTGTATTAAGATTGTTATGAATAGAGTTGGGGCTTATGAACGTTGTTGCTGTTATGAATATCGTAACCTCCTTGTATGATTGTGCAACTGCACTAAGTAAAAGATGTGGCGCAACTAAGCCGCTTTGAATACATTTAAATTATACTGGCGTTTGAAAGTACAGCACATAGAGGGCAGAGCGGCTTTTACTTAGTGTTGAAGGTGTTGAAAGCATAACAAATCGCTCGAGTTAACAATGGAATTAGATGCTCAGGTTTTTTTTTTCTGTTTTTTTTTTTTTTAAACGAATTGGACGATGAGTCGACGAATGTTTTGAAATTTTTGTAGAAAAGCATCTTATCGTCGGCTTAGGTCGCAAAGGTGCTAAGTCCACCTTTTGGGTTTTTTCAGGTTTTGATGCAGAATGCTAGAAACAGTTAATATACCCTACTTACATCATGAATTGCATAACAATTCTGTTTTTAAATGCGTTTTTTGCATTGATTAGAAAAGGTGATAAGTCCACCAATGAAAGGAAAAGGTGCTAAGTCCAAGCGAATTTGAAAATTTAAAGTTAAAGTACATATATGTGGCATATTCATATTCGAAAAATAGTAGCTAATAAAGTTAGCGTGGGTTTTTTGACACAATTTCCAACGCCCTATATGTCATAAAAACCGACATAAACTTAAGTACCTACTTTATGTCGACTATGAATGCATATGTTTAATGGGATCATCTACCTCAGCTGACCTCACTTCTCCTTTGTAACTGACACATAAGTTTTTGACCTTGATTAGTAAAGACAAATGTTTGGGCTATCATATTCAGACTTCCAAGAACCTAAATCACATTTACTTGTCGACTTTCACAAAAGTCCATTTTCGTCAAAAGTTGTGCAATAAAATCTACTCCTGCTTTTCTGCTATGAATCGGCGATAGTAAAACGCTGTTGTGTGATAAAAAGAAACGCCTAGGGTTTTAGAATAATGTATTTTGATCCAAATATTGCTACTAATTGCAGAGTAACAGAGCTTCAAAAAATAGGTCATTTGAGCTTTAAGCGCGGATTGTGGTAGAACTAGGCTTAATATAAGAAATCTAAGACCAGGTAAAAATTCTACGGAAGAACCTCTAAGAACCCTCATACTCAGAAAATTGCTTTGGTTCACTCGCAGGTGTTTTGATTTGGGAAAAGGTGCTAAGTCCAGTGAAAAAAATTAAAAGTAGCTGGCAAAAAGGTGCTAAGTCCCAAAAATGCATATAACTCGGCGAAAATTAAAATTTTTTGTTTTTTTATGAGCGTCCACTTATTGTACTCTAAAATTGAGTAACATGACGTAAAAAACCGAAATCCCTAATTTAAATTTATGTTTTTATATTGTTTTTTGTCTCTCCTGTAAAATTTGAAAAATGGTACTTAGCACCGTTGCGACCTAAGCCGACGTTATAATTTATTTTAGTTAATGGATTTCACGCGACTTCACAGCATTTCTCATTGAACACAACCAAAAGAGAAGGTAGCAAATCTAGTATTGCTTAGAGGTAAGATTCGGTATGAATAACGCCCACAGAACCTTCAATAGATCAGTTGACGGTGTCCCAGAGGTCTTGTAATGCTTGCATTAGAACTTCGGACTAATTTAGACTTCCTATTCAGATTTATTTTACGACGGAAGAGATGGATTTGATCAAAAGGATTAGATGAAAGCTGTAGCATAGGGTCATTGTGGTTCAGTCAAATGGGGCTCAATAAGTAACTGGATGAATAAGTGCTGCGCGAAGTTAGCCCAATTTGTCTCTTACTCTGATGATTAGTACAATAGACATTTTTCACAGTGAGAATATGCTAACCGCGAACCCTGCTAAGATTATTGTTGTCATCTCTACAATTATCTTCGGAATTCAAATGACTTGGCGTAGTCCCAGGTACTCAGCTATTATCGAAGTCTGACTTTGAGAGGACCACTGCCAAAGTCGTAAATACCGTTTGGCTCGCTCAATCAAGAGCTTGCTAAATCAAACTTCAAAGAATGATTACCGTGTGATCGTCTGCTTGTGTTTTGCCCTCAAGAGCATCCAACAAAAATGGTGTTCTAACACGAAGTTCGAGCGGTGGGGCTGCGATATTAACAACCATGGCATTTGAGTGCTACTGGATTAATTTCCACAATTACCTTTACTTAGGACGTTTACACGTTACAGAATGTTTACTTACGCCTCGAAAATAGACTGTGGGTGAAGGACTAGATTGTCCATTGTGGGCATTTGTGATGAAATGCATATTTATTTTCTAGGGTAAGCTTCAATCTTACAAGCCGAGGTTTGCGGTTCCCAAGGCCGAGAGCAGGTAGGGGTGTAGGAGCTTACAAGTTTGCAGTAACCACCCACCTGCGATGAAGGCATTGATTGTTTGACCTGGGTAGGCTCTGAACAGGTATGTATTTGTATTACACGGTCAGAAACTCATGATGTCATCATGTCGGAAAGTGTTGTCAAGTGCTTGTTCTCGTTGAGCAGACGGTACTGCAGACAACTGATGGGGTTGCTGACTAGTCGCTTAACATGGACTGGGGCGCCTGAGCGTCTGCCTCGCCTTCAACAGCATGAGTAACCCTTAAGTTCTTCGGCGCGAAGAGAACTGCTTTTCCTTATTCATAAAACAAAAAGATTTAAAATCGATTGAGATGAGAACGCAATAATGCAGTCCAGGGCATACTTCAACCACTTCAAAGATCCGTCACTTCTTTCTGGCTAACCGTGCTAATCCTTATATATGGAAAATGAGTAGGGTAGTTTTTCAAATGTAAGGACTTGGGTTATAGTTAGTCGACTTGTTATTGAGTCAAACCATGTCAACTGAGTCAACGAATTTTTGATTATTTCTAGGATAGTACTAAAAACCATAAATTTGTGTAGCCAAAGATAAAACAAAAAAACACTTTTAACCTTTTTTAAAAATTCCGAATGGGTTTCAAGATATTCAATAATATAGAATTTTGAACCATTTTAAAGAAAAATTCATAACTCTCGACTCAGTTGACATATGTATATGTACGAAATTTTTGTTTGTATTAGAGAAACGTTATCTCTTCACAATAGATGTGTTTTCAAAAAAATGTTGTCAAAAAAAATTAATTTAAAAAAATTAAGTTTTAAATGCATACTAGGGCTACTATTGCAGTGAACATTTTACACAATTATCTTCAAACTCTTACTTATCTGTTTCAAAAAGAAAAACATTTTTAATTCCTATTCAGACAGTTGGTATCGAATTTTGTATGTCATAAGAAATAAAAAATGTTCACAAAGCACGCTGGGCTTTAAGCATGTGTTATTAAAAGGTTCATTTTTAGTTTTGAATTCTCAAACGAGTCGTGAGTTATGAATTTTTCTTTAAAATGTTTCAAAATTCTATATTATTGAATATCTTGAAAACCATTCGGAATTTCGAAAAAAGATAAAGTATTTTTTGTTTTATCTTTGGCTACACAAATTTATGGTTTTTATTACTATCCTAGAAATAATCAAAAATTCGTTGACTCAGTTGGCATGGTTTGACTCATTGTAATTCATGCATTTGACATCTGTTGGAGAAAAAGCCTATTTCTAGTCCTCTTAATTAAATGAATCATTAATGTCCCTAAATTCAATACTTCGAAACTACTGGCAAATGTCGCCCATGAAAATTGCATTTCTTTAAAACAGTCACTCAAAGGCTCTAAATCAGAATCGATGCCATACCACTTTCTATCCATAGCCTTTAATCAAATCACTGTCATTATTTAGCTTCTGGCTAAAAACGCTTTGAGTTATATATTTGGCCACTTTCGTGCCAACCAGCTACAATTATTTATGTATGCACGAGTATGTACGTCTTGCAACCCCCCTCCTCCAAATGAATATTTTTCAGTACATTGCAATCGTTTCGCTGCCATTCGTGCACTTCACTTACAATTTGACATTTCGCGCATTTTGAGAATTTATTTCCATCTTCATTTTTGTCAGTTGCGAGTTGTGTCGTGTTTTATTGTGCTATGTGTACAAGTCAGAGCATGTCTAACCTCAGGCGAAAATGTCAAACTGCCCAACTGGCATCAAAATGGTTTGAATACAATTCGTTTGTGAAATGCGGGCAAATGCATTGCGTCCCTAAATTTCGTCGTATTTGTTGTCGTCAGCGTCATCATCACAGTTTTTACTTGACTGTTGTTTGGCAAGACTTGTTGCATGTTATTCCATGGCGTGACGAAATGCCGCAAAATGCAGCACCACGACGATGAACACGCGCAGTTCGATAGTGACCACTTAATCGACGGCGACACCGTGGCAATAACGCTAACTATACTCCCCCCCCTGCTTTGCAGCTAGCGAACTGACTTGTCCTAACAAGGCATCGCTGTTAAAAACTTTCTATCCGGCAGGGGTGTTTGCATATTTGTTGGACACTAACAGCGTCCATTCCTGTTAAATTCCCCCCTACCCTACAAATGATCAACAATCGCATAAAGTTGTCAGCAACTTCTATAGCTGCTTTGGTCCCCTACTTCCTGTGACCCTTACTCTTAGTGTTGGACCCGTGACGCGAAATGTGATCCTTTTAGCGTTGCTATTGGCAATGCTTTGATATTTGTTGTTTTAGTTGTAGTTGTTGTTATTATTTTTCTTAACCAATGTACGAGTACATGGCTCTGGTCAGCAATGAAGTTTGCGTGCCACAATCGTGTTGCACGTAATGCAGATAAATTGTTCGCATTCATTTTTCCTAGCAAGCTGTCTGTTGCTCTTGTTTTTGCATTTTCTCATATTTTTGCAATTTTGTACATTTTTCAATATGCATGTAAATACGTATGTATGTAAGTACTAAACTGTACTTTATGTGCATATGTATGTGTGTGTGTATGTAAATGCATAAATTTATTCAAAAGAGTTGTATTGTACATAGAAGTTTCGCTGCAAACATTTGAATATTCAGACACTTGGTGTAAGTTGACAGTGTGATGTGGTTGCTTGAATTTTTATCAAAAATTGTAACTTAAAAATGTAGTACCTTGGTGACCGAGACTTGCTCGGTATTTTTCGAATTTTCCGCATAATCTTACTTACCAAGAGCATAAATTTCAAAAATATCGAACACTAACCACAAAAAGTCACTTAACATACATTGGCGACACCTGTTGTGTATTAAATATTCTGGTTGGTATACGGCCCAAAAAACCTTTCATTTGATACCCATATTGCCATATAATTAAAAAAAATCGGAAAGGTGGCAACCCTCTAAGTTTCCATTAGTGGCAACATTCAAGTAGAAAATCTAAGAAGGAAGCATACTATCCATCTACCAAATTTCTTCGAAATCGGTTTAGCCGTTCTCGGGATAGTCGTCGATATCTGAAGGAATAAATAAAATGCGTTCAGGTGGCAATACTACGCGAAAATATTTTGGTTAGTATACGCCCTAAAATACCTTTAATTTGATACCCACAATGCCGTATATTATTTAATATTTTAAAAAAATTCGGAAGGTGGCAACCCTCTAAGCTTCCTTTAGTGGCAACATCTAAGTAGAAAATCTAAGAAGGAAGCATACTATCCATCTACCAAATTTCATCGAAATCGGTTTAGCCTTTCCCGAGATAGTGGTCGATATCCGAAGGAATTAATAAAATGCGTTCAGGTGGCAACCCTAGGTAGCAATCCTACTCGAAAATATTTTGGTTGTTATACGGCCTAAAATACCTTTCATTTGATACCCATATTGCCATATATTGCTTAATATTTAAAAAAAAATTGATATAGGTGGCAACCCTAAGGACCACCCCAAGTGGCAACACCAAATTAGAAAATCTTAAAACAAAGCATAGTACCTGTGTACCAAATTTCATTAAAATCGGTGAAGTCGTTCGGGAGATAGTAGTGGATATATATACAAATATACAAACATACAAATATACAAATATACAAGAATAAGTCGTTTAAAGTTATAAGATTCATATCTCGTTTAGTATTCTTTTATCCCTTCGTCTTTTTGTTGATTTTCTCCTTCCATATTCCGAGCCTTTGTCTGTACTACTTCGCTGCAGCTACCCTATCCTCCAGTTTTATCATGGGCTACATTTTGTCCGATTTCTCCATATCACAACACACTGTGCCTTTAGATGAGAGTATACAAATTCACAAGCTACTCCGAGTACATTTCGCGTGTTAATTCTGACATTTTGCATGTGTTGGCGTTTGTAAGGAAACAGTAAAAATATTAATGAATAAGAACAACAAAGGTATACCGTACATGACCGCCTATTAAATATGAGCCGTAAGTCAATACATGCAAAAACATCGATCGTGAAGGAGCAGAACAGCTTATCAAGGATTTGCAAATTATCGAAAGTGAGACTAAGGGCCGCTTTCATAAAAGCCGGTAACCGCTAACCAGAGTTTAATTGACGTATTTTGTATGGTTAGCTGTCAAATTAATCGCCGATCAGGCTTAACCGGCTTTTATGAAAGTGGCCCTAAAAATTTAAGAGCATTTGCATAGTTGCTGATTAGCCGACAGCTTAAGGAGCGGATTAGAACAGTTAAAGCCAGATAATCGCTAACCGGAGACTGTGAAAACGGCCTTAAGTGTAGTTCGTGCAGGGAACTTCAATCAACAAATTTTTTTGTGATGACAGTTTGCGAGGTTTGGAAGTTGATAGATGTGCGGTTTTGCACCATTTTCGTGGATATAAACTTTCGATTCGTACATTAACGTAAACCACATGCATTACTAGACTGGGCCAAAAACAAAATTGCATTGGCACCGCTCATGTCAACTTTTAAATTTTAAAGTTTAGAACAAGGAATGGATCTTAAATAACATTAATATTATTTTTCAATATGGCAAACAAAAACACTGCAAATCTTTCACCTTAATATAAAATTTTTAAAGTCCATCTGAACCCCCTGTATGTGTGAGACCAACCACATGCAAATGATTTTTATTTGCCCAGTCTAGTGACTTGGGTGTGCGGTTAATGCATTTGACCACTCAATTATCAGCAGTGAAGACAGCGGCGGAATAATATCCTTAGCGTCCAAGTAATATATTTTTTATTTGCGGCACACGTACACTTACAAACGTATCGGTTTTATATACATAAATGATGCCGAAGACCGTGTAAGCAATGAACAAATACATAAAGGTGTATGTTGACAAGTAAAGTGATTATAAGCTCGCGTTAATTTCATTTTCATCAACAGTTTCCAGGAGTAATGTAAACGTGAACGCAAAAGGTGTAATGAGTTTTTATGTTCATTCTTATTAGTTTTGTTCACACACTTCGCATATCTCATTTTGCTTTTTCCAATTTCAAACACGCTCTGTTATTAACTCAGTCTAATGGCTTATGGTTCAATTACCCACCGACGCAAGCACGTAGTACGTGTCAGCTGACACGACCTGTCTTATGAGAGTGACATGTAAGTGATTACTCAACGACGTACGTGTACGTGAATGTAACGTAGAAATCAAACTACTTTTGATTTTTTACGTATGAACGTGTCAGCTGATTGCTTGCTCATACGACAGTGTTGCCTACTCACATTTTCGTATGCTCTTTTTAGATCGTTTTTATTTTAAAATATACATGTTTTCGGTAGCATGCATGAAAAGCGATCAATGGCAACATTGTATTAGATGTAAACAAAAGCAAATGGCTGATTTCTGCGCTAACATCACGGTCATAAAAGTTCGCCCAAAAGTACGTACGTACGTTACACGTCGGTGGGTAATTCAGCTATTAAGCAGATACAGTACGGCGATACGTTGAAAAAACTAGCAGCTGAGTAGACGAGAAGTGTTTGTGTGCGTAGCGACAGATACGTCGCATACGGCAAAGTTGATTTTGTTCTAAATTTCAACGTATGACGGATACCTCGACGCTAACGTACTGTATCTGCTTAAGCCATAACGTCTTGTTTCTGAGTGATTAATTAACTTTTAACCCATTTTATTCTTTAAATTAATTAAAATGCATCCTTAGCAGTTATGGGAAAATACTTTCCTGGAAGTCAAGCTATGTTCGATCTTCTGACGCACCCAATTAGATCTACTGCCAACATTAATGAATTTCGTGAGTAACACAATTGTCTTATTGAATCATCTCTTTCTGCCGAACACTAACAAAATAAAAAATAAAACAAAACTGCATAAGATTGCCTGGAAAAGGGATGTCAGGTACCAATATCATCCTACATGTACTACTGTTTTGAAAAAACTAAAGATTATGATTCGACGATATCGGTAAAATGAAAAAAAATTGTATCTCTCTTAAACGTAGTTCCTGCTCCTTGACGCTTCTGGGTTTGTATACTCGGAGAAGATGTGAATAGCTGTCTTCAAGAATTACAAGTACTTATGTATGTATAGGCTTTTCATTATCAGTGAGTAAATGTAAAATTTAGATAAAACAAGTAAGGATAGCGTTTGAAGGTCTTTCACTGTTAATTTAAAGATACATAATCCAAAACCCAAATATCAGAAAAATTATATGGAAACTAAATGTTATGTTGATCCGTTCTGGCTGATTTTCACAACACACATTAAATATATAATAAGTACCATACCTGCAAAACTTAAGATTCCTCGATTTTTAATTGCAAGAGTTATGGCCAAAACCCCAGTATCGGAACTATCGATTGTATGGAAGCTATGTGTTGAATTGGACCGATCTTGTTGGTTCCAAAAAATTATTGATATAATAAAAAAATCGCTGCCCGATACTAAATTGCATCGAGATATTTCTAAAGCTGAGACACTAGGTTGCGTTCGTACTGACAGACGGACATGGCTAAATCGATTCATCTCACCGCCCTGATCATTTCGGTATATGTACTTATTGGTGGATCTATCTCATCTTCTTTTCATACGTATTGTCTAAGTTTTGAGGGGGCAAGTAGTTTTTTTTTATTTTTCTTTAATTTTTTATATTATATTATTTTATTTACTTGTTCTATATAGAACTGGGAGGGTGCAGGGCACCTGTTATAATTTGTATGTATTCATTGGGGGCTCTGAGGTAAAAACGAGGGATGGCCTCCTCATTTTCGCTTGGGTTATGCAGCCATAAACTATATGTTCAAAATATTTCATAAGCTAGTTGCGAATTATAAAAGGGTGCACAAATTAAATAAATGAAAGAAACTGCTTAGGTCGCTTAAACACTTATAAACATCGGCACAAAGGTATAATACCATTTCATGTTCATGAAATATATAGTCAGATAAAACGAAAACAACTACCTTATAGAAAAGGAATTCGAGATTGCAATATTAGTTTAATGAATAAATGAAATAATCCTAGCCAACAAAGTGCAGAGCGCTTCTGAAAAGGGACGAAAAACGTATTCTTAACACTCTTTTGAAGGAAGAATTCGAATAGAAAGCTCCAAACAGTACGTCATAATGACCTCACCGAGAGTCCGGACACGACTAAACATTTGCGCCTAAATGGTAAACTATTCATTGGTTTACACAATTTTAAAATTTTTTTTGTAATAAATTCCAAACCACCTACATAAATTATCAATTTTTTAAGGTTTAGATTTAAAACTTAACTGGGATAAACAAAAATACAACAAAAGTCATATAGACAACGAATATGAGTACTTTTCTTACAACATACATGAGTGCGCCGTAGCTCAGTAGGTAACAAACGTAGGTTTGGGGCACGTCAGTTCGAGTCATAACATATTTTAAAAAAATTAAAAAATTTAAAAACATTTTCGGTTTAAAATTTCAATAATTTTTATTACGCGCATTTCTATGACAACCGACGTAAATTTAATTGTAAACCAAATTTGGTTTAGTCATATACGTAGCCCCAAAAAGTTTTAAATTTAGGCTAAAATTTTTATCCGTGTACGATTCGCCTAGCGTTTTTCTGTGGATAGCTGGGATAACACAACCCTTTAGAGTGTTCTAAATCAACATATTTTTTATGATATTAGAACTCTAAAATTTTGCTTACTACTGATATTTACATGTACTATGGTTTGTCTTCTCCAGTTCAAGTTCCAAGATGAAATAAATTTTTCCGGAAAGCTGACATGCTATCCCAAAACAACCCTGATTTACAACTGGCCAACCTAAGGCTGCAATTCTTGCCAAAAACCACACATTCGCATCTATTTATTTGACCACCACTGTTCAAATGTTTCGATACTCTTCAGATCGTTAAAAAGATTGAGGAAAAACGTGTTTACTTTGAAAAAGCAAAAACATTTTGCTCAATTTTCTATCAAAGAGAAAAGCGCCTTTGTCACGTTTTTGTTCAAAAACTCATGCAAAAGCTGCCTCAACATCAATAATCACAACAACAGCAAAAAAGCGAGCAAGTTTTATACTTGCAGATACCTTTTTGCAGCTTAATCTGGCACTTGTTGTTGCAACCGCTCTTATGTCATCGCGCGTAATTGCAAAAAAACCTCACCAGCACCCAGCCCCAACAAAAGCGAATGCAGCTTATTGGGTAATAATTCTATGAATTTTATATTCTTACTAGTCTTGAGCTTAGCTTCCTGTTGGCCCAAACACATACTCGTATCACACACACACATATACATATGGGACGCATTTGCTAACGATCAACACCCACACAACGAGCGCAATTTAAGTGCTTTGAGCATATTTTGCATATGATTGCTGATGACGTTGCATGCCACCGGCAACAAAAACCAAACGGCAGCCAATAGTGCAGTAGCTCCTGTCCTCCTTCGTTTATTTATGTAATGAATATGTTGTTGTTGTTGTTGTTGTTGCTGCTCCTACTAATGATGTTGCTGCTGCTGCAGCTCCTAGGCTTGCCTGCAATTGCCACATTTTTTGATGCTACAAAGCAGCTTAGAGCTCGTGAACTCTTGCTCACACACACACACACACACACACACACATAATCTTCACCGTTGTTAATGCTTTCGACAGCCAAAGCGAACCGCGCTAATGAAATTATTTTTTCGTCACCTTGTCTACTGTGAAGTGTAGCCGTACGTGTGCGGATTTTTGTAATTTCTTCTATGCTTTTTGATTTACTATTGATGTTGTGGTTGTTGTAATTTAGCTCCAACTTTTTTGTTGTTGCTTTTGGCTATGTTATTCTGGTAGTTATTAAAATTTTGTCGTTGCGAGATTTCGCTGTTTTTCAGTTACTTTGGTGTTGTTACATGTCCTTACATATGTACACACAGACACATTTATAGTTTGAGTTGTTAGCTGAGCAAACATCATTAAGATGAAGATGATGAGCGAAGACAGATTGCTAAATGAGTGATTAAGGAGGTAGTTAACTTTTCAAAGGCAAACAAGCAATGTAGCACCGAAAGTGTCTGTATCCTTTCTCAATTCCACAGTACTTTTTGTCTTATTAGCGCGCTCATACGAAGAAAGAATGTGTTGATTTTTGTCGTTTGAGGAAATAACTAACTAGCGTTGTAGTTTTTGTTATGGGTTGTAACTGTTTTATAGTTCGTTAGGTTTTCTCTAAAAACGTTAGAGCGGCTGATTGATTGTTTATAAGCAATATGTTTGGCTGGTCATTATCAACATCACGGCAAGCGTCTATTGCTATAGCAGGTCGGCGAAAAGGGCTCTTCATTCCATAGTAAAGCAAATATAAAGTTTGCTATAGAGCAAGAAGCTCGTACTGGGCTCTTTTCTAGACTTCGAGGGGCGCGTTAAGAAACCGTATAGAACTGTATTACCGAAGCGGCCGCTGCTCTATGCCGGGGTTGTAAGCTAACTCTTGGTGGGCCTTGAACACAGTGTCAGACGAGTGGTTGTTTAATACAATAATATCACACTCTTCTGCTCCCTCCAGGGTAGAATGACCCGAACTTCGTAACTAATCATCGCATTGTCTTTCAAGTTGAGGCAATCAGATATTATTAGAAAGCCTGGGCACACATCAGTCTCTTGGTACGATTGTATATTTAGAAGCAATAGGTATGTGGACTACTTCAAAGGTAGCGCTTTGCAATAAGTCAAATGAAATTTTGGACTTAACGGGTTTCATGATTTACCTTTTCTAGCAGATGCAAGCAATCTTTCAAACTCCTTTATGAAAATTACTTTAAAAAGACTTTTACCACTATTGCCATCTGGACACTAAGAATGGCAATCCCGGAATTGCGCTCTTTTCTAGGTACTGCAATTTTTTAATTTTTTTCTTACCGAATTTTTCGGTATTTTCAAAATGTGTATTTTATTTATGGATGACTTTTTTCACTAATTTTTAATATTTTTGCATATTTTTCAGTCTCGTAATTTGTGTTATTTAAAGTAGCTATCCCATCCTTAAAAAATTTCTTGAAATTAACAAGAGTTTGACGATATCGGCAACTCGGTAGCAGATCACCTTTAAAATTACTTCTTTTTTTTTCAAAGTACCGTATTTGTACATGACTTGCAGAAATGATCTATCTCAAAGAACCTCAGTACATTTTTATACCCAGCGTACTAGTACTAGAACAAGAGTATTACAATTTTGTCCACATAACGGTACTACGTAACGGCGCAAAATAATAGTGTTAGATATAGAGTTCCAGGTATGAAAGTTCTTAGGTTGAAAAGAGGAATTGATTAAGGCATGTCCGTCCGTCTGTCCGTCCGTATATACGATGACTTGCGTAAAACCTGAGATATTTGCAATTTGGTGTATTGGTTTCTTTCTGGCCAAGGTAGGTTGCTATTGAAAATGGACGAAATCAGATGATAACCGCGCTTCCTTTTTCGATATCGAAAATTTCGAAAATCACATAAATTGACATAAGTTGAGATATTCGCATGAAATTTGGTACACAGGTTACTTTCTGGCCAAGGCAGGTTGGTGTTTAAAATGGGAGAAATCGGATAATAACCATGCCCCCTTTTTGATATAAAATTTTTTTTATAAATAGAATTGAACATTTCTTCAGTTAATTGTTTCCATACATTCTAGGGCCTATATCATTGCCAAGTCATGGTATTTGTATTTCGAACTTAGACTTCCTTACTAGTTAGTATTAGATATGACGACTGTAAACTTCGAAAAAAGTCATTTTACTGTATTTTATTCAAATAGGAAGACCTTCCCCTCAACCGTCGATTCATACTTACATATGTAATCAACTTTTATACACTTTTATTTCATTTGAATTGAACATTCGATTAATTTTGGATACCTTTTGGATTTTGTTTTATTATTACTGAAGTTAGATAGCTTTTGAAAAAAATTTTAAGTTGCTTCAAAGTAATCTGCTGAAAATAGTGACTTTCCAAAACGCGAAGAAATCCCGGGACTTCAAATAAAGATCCCGAAAACCACGGTATTGCAAAAAATATTTGACTTCCCCATTGCACACATATGCGCTTTAATAAAAACCTTTTCATTCATTTCATTTAATTGCATTGAAAGATGTTTTAACCGCCTGCTAATTCTCGACAGGTTATTTTATTTACTTGCAGTTACACAGAGAGAGTGATTAATTTGAGTTATGAGTTTGTACAATAAATTTCAGCTCGTTGGTCGCTTGATTGGCAGTTACTGCTTCAACTTATTGCACTTTTGTTAGCTTCAACTGGTTTATGAACTTTAATAATATAGAAATTCCGTGTAGGAAAGGTGGGATCTTCAGGGTTCAACTTAATTTTTTTTTTTTGTTTTTAATAACTACGAGTATGCATGCGACTGTCCCGGGCCGCCTTTGAGTTAACCCAAATCAAAACATAATTTGAAAGGCTTAATTAAAAAATGAAAGAAAATAAATAATCATAAAATAAATATTAAATAAACGATTTTACTTTAAACATGCATACAAATCTGAACAGAGAGTCACAAACTTTAGTTCCAACCCTTCATAAATTTGACAGCCACTTGTCTACTTGGCATTGAGCTGCCGCATCCATAATAGCCAAGTATGCAAGTAGCGCCAAAAACCACTGAGCCAGTCTGACAACTGACGGTTGCTGCACTGAAATTGCCTCTTTGGGAAGTACAAATGGTTCTTCATATTATTTGTATTAATAAGACACTGGCACCTTTGCATGCATAATACCTTCCCGCTCATGTGTTATATAACTTTCTTTGTCTTGATGTCAGTCTGTCCGTTGCAAAATGTTACTACTTGCAGACAAAACAGAGTCGTCTTACTCTGGGGTATGGGTGGCCTGCACCCATAAGCTATCGTGGCAAGATTTTTTATAAGCATTATTCAGTACTAGATAAGAATATAAATGCTGCTCAGTTGAAACTATCATAGAAACCCAAATTCATAATGGCGTTGAAAGCGGTTGACAAAAACCGGCGGCCCCCCAAATTTTTCAAGTTTGAGAAAGGCTAAGGTTAAGTGCGTACGGTTTTGGTGGGGAAAAAACCGCGTCCCAAGCTTTATTATTTGTATGAAAGGAAGAAAAAACACCAAAGACTTTTGCCAAAAAATCACGTCTCATATCGAGTGAAAGAGTGAAAGGATATTTTTAGGAATGTTACCCATATTCACAGTCAGCCTTAGGAGCAACCAAGCTTTAAAGTAATCAGAAGATTGAAAGAGAGTTCGAAGACAAGATAAAGTTTCTGCTGTTAAAGCGCTGTTTTACCCCACAAAATGAATCGCTCCTACGTCTCTGCTGCCAAGCTCGTTGATCCCTTTGCTTCGCTGTCTGCGTTTTGGTCAATTATGGCGCTTGGAAAAAGAGCGCCCGCGCATATTTCGCTTCACTTCAGTGCGCATTGTTGTATAATTTTAATAAGTTTGCATGTCATTTGGTTTGTTTGTTTATGACGACGTGGCATGGTGGCGCGTCGCACTTGTCAAAGTAGGCGGAGCTTCATAAAAATGTTTCGACTGCCCTTATTTACTTATAACAGTGCTCTGCGCACCCTACAGCATATCAAGCCCGAACGCATACGTTTTTTATTAACGTCCCTGAACGCACTAAAGAGGCTATTAATTTTTGCATATTTTTTGCTCGCTTATACTTTTAGGACGGCTTCAATTTACCAAAGTAGTATGTAAGTTTCAGCTGCATTTATATGTAATATCTGCTTTGGAATATAAGTAGGCGTGGCCTTACTAATTTCCTCATAACCAGGTATGTGTGCATATAGCATACTGGAACATCAAAGTTGCTCCCTATTTTGAAACGATGTGAGCCATTACAAAGTTTTGATGAACAAGAAGTAGCCATTATTATTTACATATACAAACGGTTATCCCAACATTATGATAGCATATTACATTATGATGATATTTAACACTAAAATACAGTAAACAGTTAAGACAACAAGCCCTGTTTTACAAACTTTGAAAGGTGGCAACTCTTTGGAAATATCTTAATGAACATTGGGAGGAGACCTTGAGCAGCTTCTGCAGGTTAGGAGTTTAGAATATACCCGAGGTAGGTACATACATACATCTGCATGTCGTAAGAGTCCACCAAAATACACATCCACTCTGTTAAGGGGTGCTAACACTTAAATAAGATAGCTTAAAACAATAGCACAGTTTAACATATAACCTACAATTTTACTTGCCTTCATTGAACAAATTGTACTCTCTTCCCTTCCCACTCGACACTTTCTCTTTATTTATCCTTAAATCTTTCTTTTTCTACTTTTTTCGCCACACCCCTATATCCCGGTAATCTTCTTTACCCTCTTCCTTTTCCTCTAGCAGCTTCTCTAAATTTATATTTTTACCCCCTTATTCTTCCATTTACGCTGCGGGTAAGAAGATGTAGCGCTTACATTCTCTAAAATTTTTTTTTATATATAGAACACATTTCTGCAAATAAAATATTATTAGCTTGACCGAAAAATAATCCTAGCTATGCCAAATTGGAAATTTACATAATTTGCGAACTTTTCTAAAAACTATATATTGCCTATGGCGTTTCACAGAGATCGACAATAAACTTTGAACATGAACAAAGGACAAACTGGACTATATTGAAAACATTTGAGAAATTTGAAATATGTCGGCATGCGAAAGTTTTTCTTAGTTTTGAATTTTATTGAAAATTCCTTCGTACGTGAGGCTTCTCTGCAAAGATGAATTAGAGTAATTTGTAAGCATACCTAGCCATTCATCTCAATTCAATAATCAACTCATCGCCGTAGATAGACAACTTGCAAATGTTTTCAACAAACAAGCTTAAGGCACTAACAAAATAGTAGAAGACGAGTTCGTGGTAGTTATGCAAAAAGAATAAAAATGAGAAAATACATATAAAATTTCAAAAACATAGCAAACTAATAAAGAAGTAAATGCCGCAAACCAAATATGGCGATTTACATTTGCATGCCTTTTTTGGGAATACACGTAACCAGTCAACGGACAGTGGTTGTGTTTACATAATTTACGGATAAAATCCAAGGTTGCATGCTAAAGTGAAAAGCGGAACAATTTAGGATTGCTAAAGGAGGGACGTAATGTAATTAAAAGTAGATGGTTGTGTAGGTACGAAGGTATTTCGTCGAGTTCTTAAGACATCAGAAAGCTTCTTCCACAGTGCGGAACTTATTATCTTGTATGATCTTTCGGTTGTTATAGGAACAAAAATTTCCACAAATTCTTCAAAGGAGCTGGCGCATTACTAGCCGGAGTTTAGGGCGAATAATTTTTTACGACAACGTGAAACCTCCATATTTTCTCAATATCAACACTAAACTGAGGTACAGTCAGTAGAATTTGCCAGTTTCAGTCTAAATACTAGTTTATAATATCTTAATACTCAAATGTAATTTGTGCCAATGCAATAACCGTTTTCTGTGTAATATCGTGGAGAATGCTTAGCAATCTACTGACTCATGCACTGTCCTGGAATGGCCTGTCGTTTGCTAGTCGTTTCTAAGGATAGATAAGCCTTCAGCTATGTCTGCAATGATGATTATTTTGATACACCAAATAAGGAACCGCTTCTCAACACACAGACAGATGCCTTGTTTTCTTCAAGTGGAAAACAGAGTACACCTTGTCACTAGTCGAAGTATTACGAAGAATAGCAAGTTTAGTATTGATGGCTGGTAAGCAAACGTGAAACCCAAATCCTATGAGTTTAAAGCGTGGATAAGTGGATCTAGTTGTTGGATCAATACGTTTGTTTTAGCTTGGGTTATGCAAAGCCAAAGTGCTCGTGCTTAGGTTAGAAATAAATTTTGACCAATTTAATAGCAGTTTGGTGCCACAGTTCAGCGATTTGCTAAGTAAATATGTACATATATAACGCCTGACAGTGACAAGTATTGACGGATATTCAAGTTGCACTGATTCTTCTATAACCGCTATACTAACTGCGGCTGATTGAAGCCAAGAGTGAGCAAATATGTATTTTGTTTGTATATAGAATAGTGTACTCCACTCCCGATGCTTGGTTGCTTTGGTACCTTAAAGTACCATTTATTACATTTGCATCTCCTCAAGGACTACACTAAATTCATTTTAGTTCGAATGGTGTTCGATATATGAACGTTTTTTATATGCTCGTATATATGTATGTATGTATATGTATATGTGAGTAAGTATGGGGCATGCCACATGCAGGCGGACACTGAAATTGAAGAATTTCTTGATTCTTTACTTTACTTTTGGCAGTTGATCGGTTGGTCAAACACATAGACCAATACAGAGCCTGATTTAGAGTAGCTATTAAATAGAGGCTCACTGCATTTGGGGCCCTCAAAGCTAAATAGATTTTTGCTTTATTATGTGTCATAATATATGAGCAATTAAAAATGTTATAAGTGCAAGATAATCCTATTTGAAAAACGGCCCAGCGCGGAGTTTGTTGAAAAACGCCGCATTCCAGAATTAGTAGCGAAAACCCCTTACCTGAACGAAGTATTAAAACATATTAGGTATGTTGAAATAGTTCATTTTTTCAAGAGAAATACATAGGTTGTTTTAAAAAAAATCTGAAGCAGGGCTTTGGTGAAAAATTATGATGTAGGCAGTTCTTCGAAAATATGTTGAGAAGCTGAAAAGTCGTGGTTCTCAGTACACTGGCGGTAGTCGCCCTATCTGCAAGCAATTGGAAAAACTCCCTATCTAGAATATGCTCAGTTTGAAAAAAGTCCTATCTTAACGTTCAACAGACTTAAGCTGAGATGAAGCAAATTCTGATTTTTTAATTTTTTTCTAAGATTTCAACGACTTACCTACAATATTTTTAGGGCCCCCGAGCTTATGGCCCATTTAACCTTGATTATAAAATCGCTCCAACACATAGATACGCATATTCATACTTCCTCTCTTGTTGTCAGAATTGGTGGTTACGTTGTTTTGTGCGAAATGTTGGTTATTTGCTATGCTGACTGGTGGCTTGCTGCTTAGCCGCTTGAACGGTTGGATGGATGGATTGCATATATGCAGTGTACTTGCGCGCATAATTTATTTCTCGTTGATATTGTCGATTTAGGCATCAGGCTGAATGCAAAATGCTGCATGTTGCAGCATCCTCCGCGGCACTAGGACCATCAGCGGCAGCAACAGAGGCAAATGTACGGTTGAATTATTTCAACGCCTGCAGCTTCAGCTTTGAATGTTTTAATGTGAGCTTGGCAACCTTGATATGTATATGATACGCGTAGCAACAACTAGCGAATTACAAAAACGTGCTGGCGGCAGGCAGGCATGCGGACATTTGGACAGACGAAAAGGCGGGCGGACAGCCAAGTCAAGCAAACTGAAAGCAAAGCAAGCAGACAGGCGGTTGGCAGGACGGCAGGCGCCTCAAATCTTAAGCAAATAAAGCGTAAACGAGCTGAATTATGGTGGTAGTACATATACACGCAGTTCAAGACTTATGTATATATATATATACATACTTACATATACATAGGTAATAAGTAAGAATTCATCCAAGCATCAATACTTGTGCTCGTGCTCTAACGAACGCTTCCCTTTCTTAGGAATATTTTCCAACACTGCATCGAAGGTCACAGCCCTTTTAATAAAACTATTATATTAACATAGCCATTCAGAATCGGCATAAAATCCCACGGATACTAGGGTGGCTGAGCTGCGATCCGTCCTGCCTCACTAAACACTAGTAAACCCAGCTCACTTCGCTGCATCCCTAAACTAATAACAGATTGAGTCAGATTTTAATCATTAAGATATAAAACTTAATTACATTGCTTATTGCAGCACTCACCTTTCGTTTCATATTCATATTGCGCTAAACACATTCGGGGTCACCTGGGTCCACATATCGTCGATATCTCTGAAACTTGTCGAGCTATAGGAACAAATGACATTTCAGATTTTAAGTTAAACGTCTAGTAATACAACGGTAAACGTTTTATTCGAACATACAGACAGACAGACAAAAAAAAATATAAAAAGGGTTAATTTGGCTTCTATGCGATTAATGATCCCTGCTCTCGATTTTTTTATATATCTGGAGTGTTCAGACATCGAACGCAACTGAACTAACCTTTGCTCCGACGAAGATGAAATAGTCCAACGAGAATATTTACCGAAATTATCAGGATGACGAGATGCGTTGTAGAAATCGGTGTATCCATGACGCCGCTACAACTATGGCTCCTCTTTCAAAATTTATTCCTTGGTTTACCTTCCTGTGGTACGTTGCCAGCGTCTTTTTTTACCCTTCAGTACAAAAAAAAATGTTTTTTGGAATTGAACAAAAATACTTTGCGCAAATGTAATTTCTTCTCAAATACTTTCGAAAGGAATTGAAAATGGAATTGAAATTTTTCCAATTACATTACAAGGAATGCCAAAAGTACTCTGGAATTTCCAATTACATTCCTCAAAGGAATTGTAAAAGTAATTGAAATATTTTTTCACTTTTTCAAAAATTTATCACTTCTAAGCGATAAAGACACATACTCGAAAACACCAGGGCGCATAAAGTTGTCCTGAGTTTGCCAGCCAAGTTGAGCCGCCCTCTTCCCTTTGTAGCGAATGGCATGTGAAGGGTTTTATCTGATGAGTAAATTTACTTTGAATTCATCATTTAAACAACAAAAATATGAGAACCTCTGTCCTTATCCCTAGAAGGCACATATGATATTGGAAGCGCACACGATTTCTTGCAAGTCTATCATGGAGGGATTCAAGAACGACTTATAGAACGTGACATTTATTCATCGAGAGAGAGCCAATACATGATTTATCCGCGTCCTTGCGCTGCTGGACCGGAAGAAATACGAGGACAGGAAGTCCCATGACAAAAGATATATGATATTTTGATATATTTTGCTTGACGCCTTCAACACCTAACAACTTCCAACGAAAGGAGACCGCTGCCAAACAAGGGTCGCCTACAACAAAGCTCCAGCGACATAGTTAAGAAAGAGCTTCTCTAGCAATTTCTTTGCTTATAATTTATTTCTACAAATTAGGGGATCATACAGTCTCTTGTCCACTCCGAAAGGCACCTACAATATAGATGAATATTTGCTGACAAGCCTTCCATGCTAGAAATACACTCTGGAGAGGATCCTCCATGTATGTGGTCGCCGAATGAAAATGACACCACCTGGAGGACTCAAATGTGTTACGGGTATCCTCTAGCTGTGCTTATGTCCCACCTCCAACAAGAAACTAAAATACTATAGAATTATTCTATTAATCAAGCAGGCTCTCTTGGTCGAAGATCAGATCAAAATTTGTTTGTACTTGAGCCTCAAAACGAGGAAAATACATTTGGTATTTTTTGTTTGAGGAATTGAAATGTAATGAATTCCTGTTGTGTGGGGCAAAGGAATTGATTACTTTCCCCATTACATGTAATTGGAAATTGAGAGTAATTTAATTCCTAAATTAATGATTACTACCCAGTTCTGCCAATAGGCAACTCAGATTTGCTATCAGGATGCGCAGCCTACTCGCATGCATGATACTCTGCAGCCATATTGATGAGGGTGGGAATGATCTGCTTGCAGACTTTTCTACTGCTTTCTGCTTGCTCCGAGGTCCAAATTGATGATTTGCAGTTAGAAATCACGCTTCACAGCCCGTCCCGTTTTTGGCTAACAATGCCATTTTACCGGATGTTATGAAAATAATCATATATGTAGTTTGAATAGATATTTGAAAAAGTATGTTTTGTTTTCCAATTAATTGCGGAGCAGTTTTCTATTCAATTCAAGTACATACTCGCAAATTCATTATACGAACTATCAATTATTGTATTTGTAAATATAGATTGTTTTCACTAAATAAATAAAAATGGCTTGTCAAATAATCCGAAGAAGTTGGCAAAAAGTGCCATTTGCTACGCCGCGGGAAGTCGCTGGTATGCGCACCACATGGGAGTAGATAATGCAGAAGCAACTGACTGGCACTTTCATATCTATCAATGCACTATGCAAAAATACATATATACTGACATACATATACTATGTTAGACCCAGCTCAATGCGACATTTCAAGATTGAGTAAGCAATAAACGCTGGCTACTCCCATGAGGCGACTTCCAACTGCTGCACAACACATGTGGAGGATTTAAAAGAAAATTAAAAAAAGGCACAAATCTTCAGGGTGGGGATTCAAAAAAAAAAATCTTTTTGTTGGCAAAACACAGCAGAGCAATATTTTGACAACAATAGAAAACGTAAATATGTTTACATGCGCACATACAGTCACACACCTTAAAGTTTGAAAACAATGGGGATTTTCGGAAATTTGAAGAAAATTTACGATGTCGAAAACCAAAAATTGACTGCAATTTGGTCATGCAAAATTATTATTTTTTTTTTTTTTTCAAATCTTTCTTTGTCTTTAATTTTCAATTCAGTTTTCTTTTAAAAACGTC